>PVIA01011818.1:0-41817 GCA_004024845.1 Tonatia bakeri
AAAGGAAAGCAAAGGAAAGGAGGGAGGGAGGAAGGAAGGAAGGAAGGAAGGAAGAGAAAGAAACCTTAGTGCACTGTTGGTGGGAATGCAAACTGGTGCAGCCACTGTGGAAAATGTTGGGGACTGCTGTGCCTAGTCTCAGGAAGCTGTGACCCCCTGTGACTTAGGCTGAGTGAGAGACCTCCAGACCAGGAGCCACTAAGGAGACAAAAAGCTTATTTCCCTGGCATGAATGCTACCTGTTCTGTGCCTGGCCTTTAATGCTTGATCAATTAGCCAATGACGGGTAACAATTCTCTAGGATAGAGATTGAACCTAAGACAGGCATTGATCACGTCAAGGCCTCTGGGATGAGACTCATGGGGCTGTGGAAATGAAGGGGCTATGGAAAGGAAGGGGTGATCGACATCAACCCCTGCCCCCTCTAAGGCTGAGTCTTTGTACTTAGATGTGAGAAATCCAAGTCTCCTGGCTGCCTTTGTTTACCGCCAGGCCCAAGCATGTGAAAATAGCTAAAGGGGCAGCCTAGACTGGAGACAGCAGATCTCCAGGGTAATCAGGCCTGGGACATAGAATATGCAAGATCCTGTGAGATCTGTTTGTTGGAGGATGTTATTTACTTGGAATTTAAAGGCACAGACAGGAAACCAAAACTAGCCCTTTGAGCCATGTAGTCCTTTCATATGATAAAACTCCAATCTCTGCCCAGAAACACAGTAGGAATTCTGTTAGCATCTTCGTAAGTTACCTGTTTTCTTTGATCCTTTCTGCCAGACTGTGAATCCACAAACTGAGTCTGCTTCCCTAATAAAAACCTACTTGGGTAGAGGAACAGAGCACTCCCCACTAGAGAGAGTAGCCATGTTCTCTATTCCCCCACAGAATCATGGTAGTTTCTGTGTATTTCACGTATTTTAACAAGCATCCACAACAGGGATGGATACTGCGGGATGGTATTCTTTACAGGAAAACAGTATGGAATTTCCATGAAAAAACTAATGGAGGAACTGCCTTTTGATCCAGAAGTCTTGGCAAGAGTGGATAAATGGCACTGGAAACATTTAGGCTAGTTTTTCCTTTTGTGCACCTAAGTTATTGCCAGGAACCCGCCTTGCTTTTTTTATCAAGGATTCTAAATAACACTTGCTAATTACTGGCATTAATTGGAAATTACTGGGAAAAGTCAAGGTGACCCTTCCAGACATGTCTGACCCTCATCATGGCATTGGAGAATGAGACTCACCTGGCTCATTGTGGCCTTCAGCATCTGCAGGAGCAGCAGGGCACCCTCAGTGCACAGCCCAGCCCGAAGGACTTCCTCTGTGTGGTGCTTCTGCAGGATCCACTGCAGTGCAGCATCCAGGCTGTCCTGAAAGAGGAGGCTGGGGCTGCAATGATTCCTGCACCTGGCAACATGCCAGGATGGCTGCTTTTTCAGCCAGGATGTTGAGTTTCCCAAAGGACCCCATTGGGAAAGGCAGAACAGCACATTAACACCCTGGCTGGCTGGCTGGCTGATATGGGGAATTTTAGCCCACTTGGTGCATAAGGGAAATATACACTTCCAAAAAGGTACTGGAGACCCCACTAAAAACTTGGGTTGAGTGTAGTCCTTTTAGTCTGACATCAAAAATACTGTCCCAATCAACTTTAAGGAATCTTTGTGAATGACATTATAGAAACATGACAAATTCACTTCAGGGAAAGTTCACACTGTAGTGGACAGAGCACTGGTTGACAAGCAGGATGATCTGATTTTGCCTCTTTAAAAGTTGAATTTAAGCATGCTCTTCACCAGATCCATCCATGGTGTGGCAAAGGGTAGAAACTCCTTCTTTCTTTCTGTGTAGTATTTCATTGTGTAAATGTACCATAATCTTTTAATCCATTCATTTACTGATAGGCATTTAGGTTGCTTCCAGCACTTGGCTATTGTAAATTGTGCTGATGTGAATATTGGGGTGCATGGGTTCTTTTGAATTGGTGTTTTTGCATTCTTAGGATATAATCCCAGCAATGAAATTGCCAGGTCAGACAAATACCATGTGATCTTACCTGTAAGTGGAACCTAATCAATAAAACAAACAAGCAAGCAAAATATAACCAGAAACATTGAAATTAAGAACAAACTGACAGTAACTAGAAGGGAGGTGGGAGAGGATAATGGGGATAAAAGGGGGAAGTGTTTTCAGGCACATCTATAAAGGACACATGGACAAAACCAAAGAGGGGTAGGATCAAGGGTGAGAAGTGGGGGTGGCTGGGGTCAGGGGGAGTGGGGGTGGGAAATGGAGACAACTATATTTAAACAACAATAAATAAAATGTAAAAAAAAATCCTGAAAAAGAAAAAATGCATGCTGTTCAGCCTCTTGGCAGTTTAGTGTCTCTCTCTGTGAAATAAAAATTGTGTTATCTACCCCATGGAATTGTCATAAATATTAAGTGAAATAAAATATGTAAAATATTTATCATGGGTCCTGATACTCAGCAGATATGTATTTGCTAGATACATTGTCGGAGAAATAAAAATACAGGGTTTTGATGAATTTAGCTCAGCATACAGAACACTTTATTTTGAAGTGGAATTTATAATGCTTCAATTATATATCAAGATTTAAATCTGTCAAATATAGTAATAAGCAGCCCTGACCAGTGTGGCTCAGTGGGTTGTACGCTGTACTGCAAACTAAAGGGTTACCAGTTCAATTCCTGGTCAGGGCAAATGCCTGGGTTGCAGGCCAGGTTCCCAGTTAGGAGTGTGTAAGAAGCAACCAATTGTGCACTGATGTTTCTCTCCCTCTCTTTCTCCCTCCCTCCCCCTCTCTCTAAGGATAAATAAATAAAAAAATTTTTAAAGTATATAATGATGTGCAAAGGAAGGGCACTTGTTAGCCTTCTATTTGCAAACCATGACCCCACCCCATTTCAATTCAGTGCAGTTTAACTCAACTCAATTAAGACAAAAAAAAAAAGTTTTTGATTCTGCTATTTGTTAGGAGCTTAACAAAGTGAGTAAAAGGTGGTTCTTTTCTTGAGGTGTTCAGCACCTAGAGAGAAAGCAAATATGTAAGTGTGTCTGTGCTACATAAGGCAAAGTTATGCTGAGGCACAAAGGAGGGATGGCTCCCTCTCTCCAGAGGGTCTAAGCAGGAGGTGGCATCTGAGGCAGGCGATTGTGGGAGCAAAAGATCATTAAAGGCACAGGGTGGCCAAGCATACCTTGTGGAGGTGACTCAGGAAGATCACAGCATGAAGGGCAGGCAAGCTAGAAGCTGGGCAAATGTGGGGCACAAGACTCAACACGTACAAGGTTTATATCAGAATATAGGGGAATAACAGGGGTATTACTAAAGTGAAGGACTAAACTGAGGCTCTGCAACTTTGGTGGCAGCTATGCACCTCCCTCTTCCACCCGCCACTCTCACAGAATTCTCTAGCTGTGCCCAAAAGGAGAAAAATCTAAAAGTGGGACTGATAAAAATGTGAGCTGCTGGGGAAGATGATGGGAGGCAGAAGTGGAGGAAGTCAAGGGTATTTAAAGAGCCAGCCAAGGTGTGTGGACTGCCAGGGAAAGAAATGGGTCAAGACAATAGATTCTGGAAGAAGTGGATAAGGGTAAGGGTGGAGAGTCTTAGGGAATTGCCTCAGTCACATGGAGTCAGAAAACCAAGTGTGTCACTCCATCCCTGGGGTGCCCCCAGAACCTACTTTGGGCCCGCCCGTCAGTTCTGTAAGTGGCGTCTGTAGAAAGAAGGTGGACACGATGAGGTAGACATCCGGAATATGAACATGGTGGGCCAGAAAGTCATTCAGAACACGGAATCCAGGAAGCAGGCAGGGGCTCTGGTCAGGCATGGGAATGTGGTTCTTCAGGTTATCTATTGATCAGGAATGGGCACAAAATCCAACTGAGAACAACTGCAATTGATTCTGGCCAAGCTGAGTATTGGGCACATAAGGGAATTCCTTGCCCCCCACTCATCCCATAGAAATTCTAGGTAGAAATATACACATGGGCACAAGAAAATTCTCAACATAATTCCTTTCTCTTTTCCTGACATGCTCTTTCATTCATTAAAACACAAATATTTAGTGCCTATGACCTTGAAGTCCACAAAGTAACTTTGTATTAGGCAACAAGGACATAATTTTCCCACACAATGTACAGAACCCCAGGCCCTCACCAAGTACCTACAATAGTGGAAGGGACAGGCATGAAGTGATTAAATGTCAACTAAATAAGTGCTTATATTTATAAATAAGTAAGCATATTTATATGCTTATAAATACACTATAAAGGACAATAATAGGGGAAAAAGAATATAATAGAGGCACCCTAATTCAAGTGGGACCCTCCTTTCTTAGAGAAAGTGGCACTTGAACTGAGACCTTGAGGGTGAATCCACATCAGCCAAGAGATGCCTGCTGGTGTTGTGGGTTGGGAGAACATCCTAGGAACAGGGAAAGGGCTAAGGAACCTTTGAGAAGTAGAAGGAAGTTCCCAGTATCTGGAGAGCAGTGAGGCTCTTGGGGATCCTAAAAGGGAAATCAGATAGGGCTGGGCTGATTGGGAACCAGGGGTCAAGATGATACTACTGCACAGGAGTCCTGCAGGTCCCAAGCAGAGAGGAAAAGATAGGCAGGTCCCATACCCCCCTTGAGGAGATGGTGCCCAGCCTGCTGGAGATAGGTACACACTCACCCATCATGATATGCATGCCTTTGGAGCTGCATTCCACCCAGGATCCTGCAGGCAGACCATCTTTGAATCGTGTGAGGAGGTTAGGGCTTGACAGAAAGTGCAGCAGCAGCTTCAATCCCAGCACAGTGGTGCTGGAGTGCAGGTGGCCTTGCAGGAGCAGCAGAAACCAGTCAGGACCTAGGCTCAGGAACACCTCCTCTTTCATCCTGGGGGGCCAGTAAATGCAATGAATTATCCCATTCTATGTGCAAATGGAATGTTCAGAAAATATGAATAATGGCCAGCCTCACTCGTCATCTCAGAAAGGCAAACTAAGGTTAACATCTGGATATCACTCAGCAAAATACATATTGCATTTTAAAAAAATGGTAAATAAAATGGTAGCAAAATTGCTGTAAAATGGATGAATTTGTCTATTTTTCTTAAAGATTTTATTTATTTATTTTTAGAGAGAGGGGAAGGAAGGAAGAAAGAGGGAGAGAAACACCAATTTGTGCTTGCCTCTCACATGCCCCTAACTGGCCCACAACCCAGGCATGTACCCTGACTGTGATTCAAACCAACAACCTTTTGGTTCACAAGCTGGCACTCAATCCACTGAGCTACACCAGCCAGGGCTGAATTTGTTTATTAATGGCTGAAGTATAAGTTGGCAGAAGGTTTTCAAAACAATTGGAAACTATGTATCAATTGCTATAAAACATGCAGGCCCCTTGATAGCCCTACTCCACAGATATACACACTCACACAGTGTCTGATAACCACCCATCTAATTTCAATAATATAGCCATATAAAACAAAAATGGTTATTTACTTCCCTTTTGACCATACACTAGTCAAAACTAATCTAAACAGAATAGTCCAAACTTTCTGCATCTTTATCACTGTAGGAAAAAAAACGTGACTTACTGTCACTTTCAAAAATGAATTTTAAAATGATGGGTCTGTAGAACACAGACTTGCTAGAGGGAAGTGGAAGACAGGGAGGTGGGCGGTGTCTTCTAGTCCTGCGTCTGAATTGAAGACGATGACTTTGTCAGAACTCTTGTACTCTGGTCATTTTCCTCCATGATGGTGGTGTGGTGGTGATGGTGATGATAATGACAGCAGTTAGCTTATAAAGTATTTATATTATCTTAGGCACCACGCTCCAGGCTATCCACATATTAATTTTCATCTATGGCAAGTACTCCTTTTATTCTCATATAGATGAGTAGAAGAGGGCATTGAGAGTTTAAGTTACCTCTACTTGGAACAGAGGTGGGATTTGAACCCAGAAGTTCTTACATCTGAGCCCAGGTGCTTAAGCACTACACTACATTCCCTTTCAAAAATAATGAAAAACAAAGGTTGAGACTAGCATATCTTCAAGTTTTCTAGTTCTATGATGTTTCGATTCTAGCAAGGTGAAGACTTAAGAGCTGGCAAATTTTTAAGCACTGTTTGCAAAGCTGTTTTTCTAAGGGATAACAGCCACTCCTTCTCCAAACACACATAAACCATAGAATGTCAATTTGGCAAGAGCAAGGATCTGGATTAACTTGCTCAGCACCACATTCTTGCATCAAGGAACAGTGTCTGGCACATAGTAGGTGTTCAACAAATAGTTGTTAAATGACTCCAGGGTTGGATGTCAAACAGACAGTGGGAGAATTAATGGAATTTTATGATTACACATGGTTTTGAAAGTTGATTGAAGGCAGATATTTCTTTTTCTGACTTGGGAAAATAACTAAGTATCTAACAGTAAATAGCAGAGAAACTTGGCAAGCCTTTGCCTTGATAGATGTTATTTAGGCTAACCATTTGTCTGCCAAGTAAAGAACATCAAAATCAGTGACTATAACAACTGCTGAAACAATCACAATTATACTAGAGCGACGGTGACAAAGGAGCTTATTGTAATTATACCAAATCTGTTTCCAGCTACTATGTCCATTAAACATTTCATTAGAATATCTTAGGGCAAGGTCTGCTTTATTGGGTGGAGAGAATATAATTTTCTTTTTGACTAGAGCAGGAAACATATTGCAGAAAGCCAACTCTGAGATGCTAAACTTTTCATTAAGAAAAGTTTTTAACACCACACCCTGTATGAGGCAGCCTCATGCCAAATCACTCTTCCTGGAGCTACTTACTCAGAGGACAGATGAAGTTGGGAGGAAGATATTACACTGAGCAGCATCTCCAGCAGCTGGTTTCTGAGCCAGATTGTCTTTCCAGATGTTTGGCTTCCAGCTACAAAAGAGAAAATTTAGATTTGAGAGTGAATGTTGTAAAGAGACACATTTTCTGCAGTAAGCAATCATATTCACAAAATGCTCATTTTGTTCAGGACTTAGGGCATGGGTGGAACTCCAAATTTTGCCATTCAATTCTAGACTTTAATACAATGTTTTAAATTTTTTCAGGAAGTACTCTTAAAGTTCTCTTTAACTAGAGATGTGTTTAATCTCCCTATCTTCAGGAAAATACATCTTCCAATAGAAGATTTTTAAAATTATCATAGGATGCAACACTTCTTGAGCATCCACTAGCTACTGGGTATTATGCCAGGCATTGGGGGTAGAGTGTGAAGACCATGGTACTCAGTATTGGTTCCTGCTATCAACTAGCCTCTAACCTAGGCCTTTGGCATGTCGATGCTGCAATAAAAATAGATCTTGAGTTAAAGCAAGAGGTATAAGATCCAGTGGAAAAAAGAAACTACTCTGAATGTTATTTTAGCCCTGAAGGACATGTGAACACAGTGCCAATAAAAGACGTTTTTACAAAAGTTTCAGAATAGAGTCCATATAAGGAGGGTTGGCAAAGTAAGTTTCCTATTAGCCTATTATCCATTCATTCACTCATTTGGTTAGCCAGTTGTTTTGCAATTAACTCAGGGTACAGACACCAGGCCATAGAAATAGAACTAATGAAGCAGCTTGAGAAAGTGGAGTTAGGTTCTTCTCTATTTGGATTCTGGCTCAATTTCTTATTAAAGTCCTAAAATCTCTGAGCCTCAGTTTCCTCATCTGCAAAATGGGAATGGTAATTCCTACTTTTTAGTCCTGCTCCAAGGATAAGAGAGAACTAATTTAGATTTAGTAATGCTATCCAGGAGACTCTTTTGCAATAATAAAAATGTTCTATATCTGCCTGTATACATGGTAACCACTAGCCTCCTGTAGCTATCAAGTACTTGTGGCTAATGAGACTGAGGAATGGAATTTTTAATTGCATTTCAATTACAATAAAATGGCTGCATGTGTTTGGAGGCTCCCATCTTGGACAGCACAGATCTGGAGGGCTCAGGACAAAGTGGACAGTAACTGTTCCCTCATACCAGTCCTAGCAGAGGGAATGTGGAACACAATATAACTGCTATTCTACCTGGTCAAAAAAAGAAAAAAGAAACCAATCACAAACCTGTGCTATAGAGTAAGTACAAGGGCTTTAGAAGCCTAGAGGAGGTGAATTAAGATGGCTTTGTGGGACTAGGAATGGTTAATCTAGAGGGATGAGGTAGGGAATGGGAATAGGGGAGGGCAGGTATTCCTTCAGAGGGAACAGCATGTGCAAAGCATGGATAGAGGACAGATCATTACACATTAGGACTTGCAAGGGCTTCAGAGTGCTGAAATTGGGGCTCACCAGGGGAGCAAGGGTGGGAAGATTCAATCAGGAAGGTAGGCATGGGCTGGACATTGAAAGATCCCATCTGCTGGTCTACAGAAAACTGAGTTTTGTGAAAGCCATTTGAGGTTATAAAGAAAGAATATACAGTTTAATTTGGTTTGTGACCCTCATCATAAAACTATGAGCTCACAAGTCACTATTTGGGAACAACTTCTTAGCTATGGATGCCTTCCCCTTCCTTTGTCTTAATTCTTCCCTCTGCAAAATGGCCGACAATGTGTGGTTGTCAGGCATGCTGTGAGGGTCATCCTGCTGCCCCAGACTATCATCTGGAAAAGGTCTTCTCACCAAGCACAGAGTAGCCCGGGGCTCCATCCATGCAGATCTGCCTCTCATCCACCGATGAAGGCTTGAGAGTGTACACAACAAACACTGCGACCCTTAATATAGAGAAAGAAGGATACATTCAACATGGGGCTCAGTCACGTCCACTGAACACATATGAAGGTTTTCTATATAGATTCACTGAAATGCAGCTTCAAGGGAGGGTTCAAGGCGAATCACATTATTTTGTGATTAATGCGATATTTTCAGAGACCTCTAAAATCTTCCATGATTCATCAGAGCAGTTAGCTCTGGCTCTGCCAGATCACTAGAAGAGATAGTCTGCAAAAGGCAGACATGTTGGATCATCAGCTGTGGTGATGGCTGTGCTTCTGAAAAGGCTTGAATTTGTGCCACAATAAGCATTTCTGAGCACCAGGGAGCAGTGAACACACAGCCCTGCTGGGGAGTCTCACACATTCACCCCTTTCTTCAACTCTTGGCCCTGATCAGAAATCTCCTTGAAGGTTCCAAGGAATAGAACCTGCCACTGAATTGAAGGGTAGTGATGCTGGGTCGAGTGTGGTCAGGAGACAGCTGGACCTGTATTCCCTCATGAAACAGTCAGAGGATCTTCCCTTTCCCCTAGGAAGTTTGGTGTGGTACCTGAGCAAGTCCTGTATACTGAAGTGGCCCCTCAGCTGACAGTGCAGGATGGCCGTGATGGTGGGGATCTTGGAGGGGGTGAGGCCTGGCTCATTGAAGAGGAAGATGAGCTTGGGTATAAGCTGGGCCTGGTGAGCAACTTCAGCATTCCGGGGTCCTTCCCTGGTGAGCCCAGGAGAGAAGCAGTAAAAGCTTTTACTGGAATGAACCAAATTTGCTGTGTTTCTGCTAAAAAGGTTTTCTAGGCTAGGCTTACTCTGTGGTCCTCTGACTTCAATGCTGACTTGGCAATTAATCAAAATGCTGTCAGACACCCATTGAATAAGTGTCTTCCATATGCCAGGGCCACTAGGGACAAGGCTCTTGTACCTCTTTACTGCCCCCCCTCCAGAAACTGCCTTCAAAGACAACCCCCAATTATTGACTTTTAAATTCCAATCTTCAGGGAAAACTAATGGTGGTCTCAGAAAACTCAGAACAAAGACAGCAGACTTGAGTGTGACTGTGAGCACTTCCCAACAGCCAGGGCATGGGGCCCTTGGTGAGCCTGTCTGGTGTGTGCTCTTCCTGCCACCCCAAAACCACAAAGTGGATGAACACACCACTGAAAGTCAAAGGGGAACCAGACAGAATTCAAACATCCACATTCCCCTCCTTGGGTTAATCACAATGCAATTTCCAGTAAATTCTACTCCCCCCATGAAAACAGCTACCAGAGTAAATGTCTACCTCTTAGAAAACAACAGGTACAGAGAGAAAGTGAAAAATGGGAAAGACAAAGAGATGGAAGAAGGATAATTTGGGTGAATTCTTCCTTCTTGAACTTCCATTTAGTTCTAACATGCTAAATTCTGGAGGGCTCCACATCCCTGATACACAAGAGGCAGAGCATCCCAGTTCTGTGTGTGCTGTGTCTGTTGTTTATAAGCCTCAGTGTCTTTTATGAGCTTTTTCATCACAGCACTGAGCAGGCTACTTTTTCTCTATTTCTTCTCCCCAGGATTGTATCTTGTTCTTCTCTGAACTTGCAGCACCAAGGAGCCATGTGAAATGGAATGTTTATATGTTGGCTTCCCTGCCTCTCTTCTCCCTTATTCTGATCACAACCCTTGGTTTTCTTTGTGAAAAACTTCTTTCTAACTCCTCTCCACCTACCCCAGAGGTGAAATCATGTCCCCAGCTGGGCCAGGTGACCCCAGGTGGCCCTGTGAGGCTTCATCCTATTACTAGGACTATGGAGTAAAAAGAAGCCCTTTCTGGGACTGTGCTGAGCAGAGGATATGCTCTGAGGAGCCCAGCAGCCACCTTGCTGACACAGAAGGCCTGCTGAAATGACAACAGCAAGGAAGAAAGTCAGGACAACATCAGTAACAGATCTCAGAAGAAGTGCTGAGTGCCACCCAGCCATAGCTGAAGATCTGCCCCATTCAATTGTATAAGCAATAAATTCCTTTTTTCTTCACTCCCTTTCTTTCTTCCCTAAGTTGCTTGGAGTGTAGTTTTGCCACTTGCAACAAAAAGAGCCCTGACTAATTCAAAAAGTAACTTGGAGAGGTCATTTGATGGGACAGTGGGTCGGGAGGCAGATGGGTTCTCTTTTACTGGCCCCAGTTACTGAGCCCTAAGAAGGTGCTGGTTGCCAGGGCTAGAAAGCTGCCTTCTAAGGCCCGAAAACAGTAGGGGAGACAGACATGCCCCACATAAATGAACCACTGGGAAGGGTATTGCTACAAACTGAATGTTTGTGACCCCCCCTAAATTTTTGTGTTGAAGCCTTACCCTCAGTGGTGGGTCCTTGGGAGGTTATTAGGCCATGAAGATGGTGCCCCATGAATCAGATTAGTGCCATCATAAAGGAGGCACTAGAGAGCTCCCATGCCCCTTTTAATAGGTTGAAGTTATAGCATAAGACAGACATCTATGAACCAGGAAGTGGGGTCCTCACCAGACACCAAATCTATCAGCCTCCAGAACTGTGAGAAATAAATTTCTGTTGTTCATAAGTCATCCAGTCCGTGGTATTTTGTTATAGAAGCCTGGACATTTTAAGACAAACATGCTGTCATCAGGAGACTCAGTGCTCTGTGAGTGGGCAGGGGCCATGGTTGATCAGCCAATGGCCATCTTGCCCTCTCAGTCCTTTTCTTGGCATGAAATCTTTGGCTCTAAGGCCTAGGCTGCCAAAGCCCAGCCTACCTTGGTGATTGAAGGATTTCCACAAGATGGGAAAAGAGGGAGAGCTCCAGGTTGTCCACAGTATTCATCCAGAGCTAGAAGACAGAAAACGCACAGTGAAACCAAGGCATGTGTGAAAAACAGGGGGTTTCCAGGAAGTTTGAACAGATAGTGTGCTAGACATAGTCTCCTTTCACTTGGAGTCACTAACACAGTTTTTCGCCTCTGGAATCAGACCAAACCTCTTGTTGACAGAATGTAAAGGGCTCCAGCCCTGGGGGAAAGCTCAAACATCATTTCTCTCCTCCTCATCTCTGTTGCTGCCTGGGACTTCACTATGGGTTTAGATTCCAACCAAGGACACCTATGCTAACCAATGTCTGCCCAGCTTTGGGCCTTGGACAGTCCATACACAAAATTCATCTCATACTGCCAGGAAAATGCCAGTGTTCCCACTTTAGAGATGAGAAAATAGAGGCAGAGACAGACCAGCTGAGTGATGAGTCCCACTCACCACCAACAAGTGGTAGGACTGGAATCAGAAGCTGGGTCTCACTTCTCTGGTTTTATGGTATAGCAGCTACACACCCAGTTTGTTCATGCAACACTTTCTTCATAAAAGCTGAGCACGGCCCACATTGCCTTCTGTACCTCAGAACTTCAAGTGACACAGATGTGAAATGCACCGAGACCCAGAGTGAAGGTAATCACTCAGGTTGTTTTCATTCATAGTAAACAAAATGCAGCTGCTAACTATCCTCTAGGACTAAGTTGATGGTGAGTTTTCATGTCTCATTTCTTTATGCCTTTTAGAGAGCTGTATTATTTCTTATCTCTAAATACTGAAAATTTCTTAAGGTCCCAAATGTAGAAGATTCAGTTGTGGGATTATACAGGGTATTCATCTAATGCCAAAAAGAGCTCACACTTACAAATTATACCATTTGTGGGAGGTAAGAAGTGTCATGCAAAGTCCTAAAATGATATCTGCATTTAGCAGATGAGAAGACTGAGGCTCACAGATACTAAGTAACTTATCTGGCAACCATTTATTAATTGGCACATTTATCAAAGCCTGGTCTGTCCAACCATGGAGCCTATCCTCTTGCCCCCTCACTGTGTTCCCCAACAGGCCATCTGTAGAGTGTAACCCATAGGGTCAATAATCATCCTCACTTGAATGAAGCAGGCAGCCATACCAATGCTCTTAGGAGGGAAAGCAGAAGAGTCTCAGTGGACCCAAGTTTATCAGGAGGCCCATGAAGACAGAGACCACCCCCTGCAATGCCCAGGACCTAGCATCACACCTACCTCATGGCGAGCACATAATAAGAACCCATTATTTTTTTTTAAGAGTGAATGTAAGGAAAATCAAGGTGAAATAAATTTATTGCTCTAAACCAGAAACAAGCTGACAAATTTTCAGCCCCTGTAAGCACAGTCACTGCTCAGAGCACATGGAGGTAGGGCAGCTGCTGTGGGAGAGCTTGTGTGGCTGATGTGGCTCCAGTGGGGGATGGGTGACAGTCATGGCACCTCAAAGTATACATCAGTAGGATGCCAAGAGCCCTTCATGCTTGGAATATTCATTCACAAAGGGAGTCACAGAACACATGACACACCAGGCTCCATGTTGAGAACTAAGAGACAGAAAAACATGAACCTAACCAATCTAGTATGCTCCTAGGCCCCTTCCCCTTCCCACCACAGCACAGCTCTGATTTGCTTTCCAGAGCATTAGAACACTAAGACAATGCCACAGCACATTTAATGCTGATAGCTCTTTTAGAAATTACTTTACATAATACCAAGTATCTAAATTTTGGGAAATGAAGATAATTGAATCTTTTGATTGTTTTCCTGTCATATAACCTGTTTACTCAGGACTTCATTGAGATATCTGATTTATTTAAATATCGAATAAGTAATGTGTCTAAGTGTGCCTTCTCCCCACCTGAGATCACCTCACAGGCCAGAATGTGCCAGCCTGTCCCTGTTTCAAAGAACCAAAAGTCTAAGACTTGAATACCCTCAACTTCATGCCTCTTCTCCCTCTCAGCTGTCTGTCCCAGTCATTGAGGACACTGCCCTTTCTGCTGTAATCCCTTTACTTGTCTCCAAACCCTCCTTCTTCTTTAAGGACTTGTGCCATCAATAGTAGTTTTTCCCTCTTGGTATTTTAACCACACCTTTCCCACTGCTTTCTCCTTCTCAGCCTATAATCAGACTCAGCTCCTATCTTATGTTCTGAAACTCCTCCCCTCTATTTTCTTTTCTTCTTCAAAAGACTATCTCTGATTTCATCCTCCTCCCTACTCTTCACCTGACTTCTGACCCTATTATTTACTTTTCATTAGGCTTGTCACTGACCTCCAAATGCAATGTACACATCTCTGCCCTTATTTTACTTGATGTAGAGATACATTTAGGAAACTCTTCCTTTTGGATCTTGTCTCAAAATTTTATTTTACTTTATTTCATTTTGCTTTACTCTGGTTTTTTATTATTAACCTCCACTTTAAAAGCACCAGTTCACCCAAGGAAATAGTTTACTCAGGGAGGGTGATGCCCATTGTCATTTCAGGAGAGGGCAGTGGGAGCCTGGAGGATTCTTGCATGAGTCATTTCTGAGCCAGGCTGGTAGCAGGGGTGCCATGATGCCTCAGCATAAACACAGCATTTTTGACAGGACATGTTGTCCACTTATCCATGTAGCAGAGCCACTTGTGCACATCTCTTCCTGTGTGCACAGGGAGTCCACATACCAGGCCCTGCTGTCTTCCCTCACAATCCTAAATTTATCTTCAGATCCAGGGCCAGTAGAACTCCTCTGCAGGACTAGGTGTAGATTTTTATTATTTATTTTTAGAGAGAGGGGAAGGGAGAAAGAAGGAGAGGGAGAGAAACATCAATGTGTGGTTGCCTCTCACACATCCCCTACTAGGGACCTGGCCTATAACCCAGGCACATGCCTTGATTGGGAATCAAACCTGCAACCCTTTGGTTCAGAGGCCAACACTTAATCCACTGAGCCATATTAGCCAGGGCTTCCTGTCTTCTTTCTATTAGAACCGGTTACTAGCTTCAACAATCCTTTCTTTGTTTGTTTCCTATTTAAATAATTAATGTTCTCATCTTTATTATTCCTTCTTTCTTTCTTGAAAATCTGTTGTTGTTGTTGTTTTGGTTGCAGTTTTTTGTATTTTTCTTTGTGTTTTGTTTTGGTTTTTGTTTGTTTTTCAGTTGTTTTAACTTCTTGATCTGAAGCCCCTGTTCATTAATTTAAAGTGTTCTCTTTTCTAATATGGACATTGATGACTATAAATTTTCTTGTATCTCCAGCTTTCAGCAGTGTCCCCACAGTGTTTTGATATATACTATTTTCTTTGTTATTCAATTCCATAGAAACAAATTCTAGTTTAAATTATGATCCTCATCGATCCTTTTTATCTCACTGCCTTTGTGGCAATTCAAGTTTCAAAATCATCCACCTGGTTTTCTGTAACAATCTCATAACCCATCTCCCTGCCTGGGGTTCTTACCACCTAAAATAAAATTTTGATTCTCTAGATAACATCCTTAGGTAACTGCAGTTCAGTAAAACTTATCAACAATCTCAAATTTATTATATTTTTGAAACAATCCAGGAATTGAAAGACAAATACCATATGATCTCACCTATAAGTGGAACCTAATCAACAAAGCAAGTGAGCAAAATATAACCAGAGACATGAAAATAAAGGACAAACTGACAGTGACCAGAGGGAAGTGGGGAGAAAGATAATGGGGAAAGAATGGGAAGAGTCATCAAGGAACATGTATAAAGGACCCATGGACAAAGACAAGGGTTGCTGGAAGGGTTGAATGAGGGGGGCTGCATGGACAGGACAGGGGAGAGCAATTGGGGGAAAAGTGGAGACAACTGTAATTAAACAACAATAAAAAAATTTATAATAAAAGCCTTTATTCTAGTAATTCTAAGGAATTTTTACATAGGAGGAATGTATACACAAAAGTATTATGTATAACAGCATTCAATCATAATAACAATATATAGAAATAATCAAAGAATTTGACAATAGGAGAATTATGAAGAAACCAGATGCAACACAGATTATATATTCTAACCTCAGAACAATGCTTGTAAAAGTCTGTAATAAAATTTTTTAAATGTTTATGTTATGTGGTAAAAGGTGGGACTAATAATATCTACACTAAGATTATGACTATGATAAAAAATATAATAGTATGCATAGAGAGTTAAGAAAGGATACATTGAAAGTTGACAACAATTGTCTGGGTCTCAGAAATATGAGTCCCCCCCAAATTTTCTCTTATTTAAAGTATTCTGTAATAAGAATATATTATCTTTAACTTAGAAAACAGTTTTTAAAATACTTCCATGGGCTCCAGCACACTCTCGTATATTGATTAAAATGCATGTCCTGCAGCTTAGCATCTTCAGCCTGTCTTCTCACCCTCCCCTTCCAGCCTCAGGTCTATTTGCAACAACTCCCTGACAGGTACTTTCCAAGCCACTTGCTCTCAGTCCCGCTGGCTGCTTTCATCCCTGCATGTGTGCAAATAACATGCACTCTGCCTTGAATGTCCCCCAATGTGTGCACTCTGCTAGGCTCAGCCTCAGGGTCCCCGATCTGTAGAGCTGACTGAGTGTCTCTCACTCCCACCCCCCAGAAGCCCTGTGCCTGTCCCCCTCACACTCGACACGTTGTATGTCCCCTTTGTTGTGTCCCAAGCCCAGGCAGCTGTAAGGAGAGACTGCATCTGTGTTATCACCATGACTCCAGGATATCTCCATATCTGACCCCGGTGTGACCTCAGTAAACAATGCTTGCTGAATGGATCTATCTACCCAAAGTTTTGTGCAAAACTCCTCTCTGAGCCTGAGGCATGCCCTCAGCATTTCTCATTTTTTCAAAGGAGCACTTGTGAACAGCAAGACACCATTCAAAGAAACTGGCAGATTACACACACACATACACACACACACACAAATATGTTTTAATCCTGACCTGAGAATATGTTTTGTTTTTGTATTGATTTTAGAGAAAGGAAGGGAGAGAAAGAGAGAGAAACATCGATGTAAGAGAAACAGATTGGTTGCCTCCCGTATACACCCAACTGGGGATCAAACCCATAACCCTTTGGTGTAAGGGGTGACACTTCAACCAACTAAGCCACCTGGCCATTATATATATATATATATATATATATATATGGGCAGAATATATATTTTTAAACATATAAATTATCCTACAGTTTTAAAATTCTTTCTCAGATACTATCTGGTTTGACATGCACACCAGCCTGTTAAGGAAGATTATGGTCTTTATTTCATGCTTGAGAAAACTGTAACTCAGAGAAGTCAAGAGACTTTCCCAAGACTACACAGCCCATTGGTGTTAGGATTTCATTATTAACCAGGACCTCTATGCTCCAAAGTCTTTGAGGTTTTCACTCTTATAACAATCATAACTATTGAGGAAGCCAGTGTGCAAGGTTTAAAGGAAGCTCCAGACTTTTTTAACCATCTCACATTCCTTTACAGTTCAAATCTCCAGTTTACCTCAAAATCACAGAGAACATGCTGAAAAACACCAACATTGGTGATGGCGGATGACCCGAAGCCCAGTTCTGCAGTGCCCGCAATGGAGAGGATCAGCTGAAAAACTCGATGGTTTAGAAGAGAGGTATTCTTCCTCAGGAGGAATGCCAGTATCTGGAAAGGTTAAAACAGGAAGCATTCACCACATGCATGTAGTGTCAGGACTCTGTTCCTCACCTGCTTGTCCCATCATCTTTAGTCAGCCTGGTCTGAACCCCTCTGCTCTTCGGGGATACCTCCTTGTTCTTGTGGGCTCAGAAGAAAAAACATGTGCCAACTCCTGTGGCTGCTTCCCCATCAGTGTCCACCATTCTGTACCTGTGTGACTTGCCCTCTTAGTAGGGAAACATGCTTCTTCCTAAATCTCTTCCTCTGTGTTCCAGAATGCCCTGATGCCTCCCTCTCTCTCAGTTTTCTCCCATTTCTGTGTTCCTTCTCATGTACCTAAATGGATCCTATATTCATAACCATCCCATAAGTGCTGCTATATCACCAGGAAGGCACCATGAACTCAGTTACACCCAATATCACTCCAGTTGCAGCCACCAGATGTGTCATTCTGCTGTGCAAACCCTGGGAAACTAGCACCATGCAGGCACCCATATAGGAAGGAGGCTCTGGAATCCCAGTGGCCAAGACCACTCTCAGAGACTAGTAAGGTGGATCACTCCAGGCCTTCTGTTTCTGTTGGCCTCAGTCACAAAAGTCAGGCTATGTAGCCATCCACTGGTAACTGGGTTCTCAATCATCCCATCTGGATTCTCAGCTCAGCTTTCCCACAGCTCAGTTCCCTGTGCATGGGTCTGACACAGCCCACCCTTCTCCACATCATCTCAGACACAGTCTTTCAGTGTGCCATTGAGAAGTCCTATTAATTATCATGGACCGAATGTTTGTGTCCTCCCAAAACCTGTAGGTTGAAAATTTTACCCCACAACATGATGATATCTGGAGGTGGGTCTTTTGTGATATACTTAGGATTAGATGGGGTCAAGAGGGTAGAGCCCTCACAAATGGGATTAGTGTCCTTACAAGAGAACTTGCTTCTTCTCTCTGCTCTCTGCCATGTGAGGACCCAATGAGAAACTGGCCATCTGGAATCCAGAAGAGGGCCTTTACCCAAACCTGACCATGCTGGCACCTGATCTTGAACTTTCCACCCTCTAGAACTATGAGAAAATTAATTTCTGTTGTTCATAAGCTACCCAGTTTATGGTATTCTATTATAGCAGTCCAAACTTGCTAAGACAATTGCAATAATCAAATACTCAATATCTTATATTGTTCTTGTCAACTCTTTGACATATCTGAAATCTGACCACTCCTTCCTCCCCCATCAGAATATAATTAGGATGGCTGAAAATTCCTTGAGAAAAACATTCAGGCTGACTGGTTTCACTTTACATTATTAGTGTCAAATATCAAAAGGGTACTCAATTTGGCCTGGCAATCTAAATCTGTTTTTCTAGCAAGCTGATTTTCCTTGTCCTAAAGACAATTTCATCTCTTCTTCCTCCCTCAACCTTCCTTCCCTTCTACCACTCTACCTCATACTCTGCTGAAAAGATGTAACTGTCAAACATAGCCACTCTCACCTTCCAAACACCATATCAATAAAGACCTGTACTGCATTCCTTCCTCTCACAAGCAAGGTCTCCTACCTGGCCTCTAGAGCCCACTCCTCACCTCAAAGACACTGTTCCTTGACATAACTCTCCCCTTCTCTCTCTCTCTCTCTTTCTCTCTCTCTCTCTCTCTCTCTCTCTCTCTCTCTCTCTCTCTCTCTCTCTCTCTCTCTCTCTCTCTCTCTCTCTCTCTCTCTCTCTCTCTCTCTCTCTCTCTCTCTTTCTCCATCACTTCCACCAACAAATGTGCTCTAGTATTTCTCTTCTTAAAATATTTCTCCCTCAACCCCTAATCCCTCTAGCTCTCACCCCATTTTGCTACTCTTCTTCATTAGCAAATTTCTAAAAAGCACTGTGGCCACACTGGCTCTATATCCTCATCTTACTTTCTCTCTTCAACCCCCTTCTCCTGGTTGCTGCCTCCACCTGCCCATCTGCCTTAGAAAGGTCACTGATGACTTCCAGGGGCCAAGTCCGTTGGAAACCTCTCTTTTCTTAGTTTGCTTTGTTCTGTTAACCACATTGGCTTTCTCAAATACTTTCTTCTTTCAGATTCTTTGGCAAAATTTTCTTTAGTTTCTCTTACCTCTTTCTTCTCAATCTCTTTCATTGGGTTTTAATCATTTCTAACCTCTACATGATTAGTTCTTTGTTTCTTTCTCTTTAGCCCTCTTCTTTATTCTCTCTACTCCTCTTAACTATTTCACCAATTTTCTTGAATTAAATAGCATCATGATGATATTAATAACTCACATTCATACCTCAAACCTAGCTTGCCCCTCTGAGCTTGAGAAACCTATCCCACTTGATATTTTACTTTTGATGTCTCACACAGCCCCAGCTGCTCCCCTGTGCTGTCTTCCCAGACTCTCTCAGGGTCCCAATCTCTCCAAGATGCAGTTTTCACAGCATACAGTGTTCTGTCTCAGTCTCCCACTCAAATCTCCCCCTCTGACCCATCCTCCAAACTGTTGTCAAAAGTCATGCTAAAGCATTAATCATTCCATTTCCCTGTCCCAAATCTTCCTATAATTACTCATCATTTCCAAATTAAAAATCCCTGCTTCTTGGAGTGTCAGATTTCTGGTCCTACTCTCTCTCTCTACCCAACCATGAGGAAGAACTTAAAGTGTATTTTTTATGTGAGTCTGGAATACCAGTCTTCTTATTTACCATGCTATGAAAATCTGTCTCATAAAACTCAGGATATCACCTAGTCTGAGGAGAGGATAATAAATAAGTTTGATAGAAATAACAAATAGAAAAGTTTATGTTCTTGTTGTGCTCTCACATCCAATCAACAAATCAGCAAATAAATACAGAGTAAAAATCTAAAAAAAAATATTAAATCCACTCCTGAGCAAACTGTTTAATTGAAGATGCTTATTATAATTCTCTAATTAATTCCACAAATCTTTATTAAAACCTGCTGCCTACCATGTTGCTCTTTGGGTGCAGCAATGAGCAAGCAGAGCAGTCCTGCCCTCAGGGAGCCTGTGTCTATGGGGTAAAACAGACCACAAGCACATATAGATCATGCCAACTGGGCATGAAGGTTATGAAGAAAAAGAAACTAAGAAAATATGTCTAAAGAAGGATGAGATAGGATGTGGGCCCTGCTTTATAAAGAGGCAAGGGACACAAAAAATAATAATAATCTTGTTTCTTTATATAAACCTGGGCATTCCCACCACCACCACTGCCTAGCCTCTCTTTCTGATTTTCCATGAAGACATAAATATTTGAAATGTTTCTTTTTTAAGCTATAAGAATATTTTATAAATTTCCTTTTTTTGCACCACGTGTGAAGGTACAATAAATCCCTGAATCTGATGGGTTCTTTACTCAAACAAAGTATTTGGAAGTCTTTGTCTCATAATAATAATATTTTTCTGTCTGTCCCATTAGACAGTGTTATAAAATGAATGTTTATCTCCCCTCGAAATTCATATGCTGAAACCTAATCCCCAATGTGATGGAATTAGGAGGTAGGGCCTTTGGGAGGTGATTAGGTCATGAGAATGGAGCCTTTAGTGGGATTAGTGTCCTTATAAAGAACTCTCTTGCCTCTTCCACCTTGTGAGGCTATCTATGAACCAGGAAGTAGGTTCTCACCAGACACTGAATTTATCATCACCTTGGTCTTCAACTTCCCAGCCTACAGGACTGTGAGAAACAAATTTCTGTTGTTTATAAGCCGTACAGTTTATGGTGATTTTGCTATAACAGCCTGAATAGACTAAGACTGTAAGTTCCACAGAGGGAGAAACTAAACCCATGTTGTTCACTCGTCTCCCTGAGCCTAGCACAGTGCCTGGCTCTTACATAGTGGTTAGTCAACATGAGCTGAGTAGGTAAATCTGTGGGCTTCTCCTTGCCTCTACTATCTCCTCCATAAGCTCAGCCAATCCAGGGCCCTGGTCATCCTCCAATTGCCTTTCTTTTTAATGAACATCTTTTGGCACCCCACCTTTATGTAACATCAGCCACCTTTGCAGCTCTGTGGCACATTCTCTCTCTCAAGGCACTGTGTTCATGTGACAAGCATGTGACAAGCACTTGTGAAGAACGCATGGTATGTCAGGTTCTATACTTGGCAGTAAGGAGACAGCAATGAGCACATAGGATCCCAACTCTCTATAGTACTCAGACTTTCTGGGAAGATGGCTGCATTACCACTGAGTCACAGAGTGTGGTGATCTAGAAGAGACTCTTGTATGCATTCAATTTACACTAAAATTATCTTGGTATTTGTCCAATTTCATCATTCTTGATATACCCATGACAGCAGAAATTGCTTTGTAACTTTTTGGAAATGCTCATAATAATTATTAAAATCCCTAGCCACAGCCAAATATCTAAGTGCTAAGTTGGGACAAATCCCACTATTACCTTTAGCAATTAAAAAAAAAAACTTGCATATACAAAAAATCCCAAATCTTCAGTTTTAATATAAACCCAAATATACCCATTCACTTATTAACAAAATATTTACAGAGTATCTGTTTGGTCTCAGTAATACTCTGGCAACAAGAAATGCCCAGGACTTTAGATGATCACAGTCGAGTGGAGAAGAGCAGATGATCGTTACAGCACTGTGTGAGCATGGTTAGTACTGGGTATCATGTAGTGCCACTGGAGGCCAGAGATGGCCACACAATCAGCTCAGGGGCTGGGAAGATATGAATGAGTGTACCAAGGAAAGAGAAGGAGGTGGCACTCCAAACCCAGGGTACATGTACACCAAGTCACAGGTTGCATTTAACTAAATGTAACTATGCAGGATTTGGGAGGTAGAAGTGCAGGGTGGGAAATGTTGGCAGGGTTGGGGGTGGGGTTGATGGACAGGTTGGCAAGCAGTTTTGAAGGCCTTTAGAAACTAATCCTGAGCCTGGAATGTTGTGTTAGCTGTTGATGCCTGTGAAGAATGCACACCGGGGAGAAGTATCACCAGGTCTGCAGTGCAGACTGTGCCTGGTGTCAGTGGCTTTGAGGAGCAGCAGGAAGAAGGGGCCTCTATCCAGCTATGCAGAAGTCCAGGAAAGAAGACTGTGCCTGAAGTGACATCACACTGCTTTCTTCTGCTCAGACCCTGGCTTAGGAGCCAAAAAGCAGGGATGCTCTTTCCCAGCTCCCCCTGCACCACAAAGAAACACTGTGGCCTTTGTGCCCCTGACCTTGTCTAGACTTGCACCCCAGGCCTGTCCCTGGTGCTTCCTTGCATGGTTACCTCCCAGCCATGCAGGAAGGTGCTCCAGGGCTGTGACCAGTGTCCTCTGACTTTGTAAACAGTAAATAACAATAACAGTCACGGTGAACAAAGACAGAAGGCACTCTGAGCAGACACTTTTCTAAGCACTCAGCACATATTAACTCAATTATCACAATACTACATAATAAGTGCTATTATGATCCCCATTTTACATATGGGAGCCCTGAGAAACAGAAAGATTAAGGACTAAAGGTGCTGAACATTTACAGGGCACTTACTCTGGGCCAGACATAATTCTAAGTCCTCTACCTATATTAAATCATTTAGTCCTCCCTGCAGCCCAATGATACAAGAGGCACAAGAGTCTGTATCATAGAGGTGGAGAAACAGAGAGAGAGGCTGAATAACTCATCCAGAATTAAATAGCAAGTTAAAGGGTAAGGTGGGTTCAAACCTCACACTTTGGCTCCAGGGTCCAGCCTCTTTGGCCATCATGCTAGACACAGTGGAGGACAATGAATGATTCTTGAATTCGTTAGTGAAAGTTGCTGGTAGACACAGACAGGTGTGCATCCCCATCTAGATCAAAGTGTCTCCCTGGCTGGCTGTCACCTGACTCTCTTCTGTGGGCCAGAGTCTCCAGAGTTTCAGGACCCAAGGGTTTTAGGCTTCCCTTCTCCAGAAGTCACTCTGGATGGCAATATCCACCTGGGCAAGAGAAGCTCCTCCCTTTTCTTTGGGGAGTCAGAGACTCAGATGGAAAGGCTGGATTACCTGGTACCCAAAGATGTGCTGCATCAGGTGGTCACACATGACATTGCTGGTCAAAACTAAGTGCAGGACTTTCACAGCTGCGTACATGGTATGGTCATCTGTTGCCAAGGAAATGAGGCCCAGGAGGATGGCAGGCCCACCAATGAAGTCCAGGCTGCTAGCAGCAGGGCTGGAGTGGAACACCCTTACCCCTGTGTGGGACAAAGTAGCACTCCATCAGTAGTCAGAGCTTCATTATAATGAAAAGTCCCCAATAGCGTGCTGGGGTAAATGAGCTGCCAGAGCCACTCATCACTCATAGCAGAGGAGCCTGTGCACATGGGACAGGCTGGAAGGAAGAGCAGAGGGCTACTCTGAGTCCTTCCTGTGTCATCAGAGGCTGCAACACCCCAAGGGATTTCAGATCACTCTCCTTTATCTCAGTCCAAAGTGTTGGAGGAGCCAGATGCCTTAGATGCCATCTGACCCTCAGTCCATGCTGGCTCTTCTAACACCGTTTGCTCTCTAGATCTTATGGGGCTGGGTACTTGCACCAACTCACTGCTTTGATAGTCACTGGCTATTGTTTTCACTCCAACAACCTCTGCCTCTGTATAAGACCCTACTGTGCTCACTATATGGGTTCCATTGTTCATAGATGACAGTCTTGTAAGCAGCTGAGTTTACCACCAACTGTCAGAGGCAGCGAAGTGAGCTGACATCATTCAATGTGGTAAGCCAACTCTCCAGCAGGGTTATCTCACCAACTCTGCCCCCACTGACCAACAAGCTCTGATCTGACTGCTGCTCAGAATCCCAGGCTGCACAAGTGATAATATCTGCAAGTCCTTTTTCCCAAATAGCAGGAAAAGTCCATGGCCTGACATACCCAATTGGCCCACGGCCACGGCTCCAATGGTTCGAAGAGAACCCAAGAGATGGCTAGCACAGTTTCTTAGCAAGAACACGGGCATGGCACTGTCACGGGATGAAATGTTCATCTAGAGAAATTGGTAACAGTTAGTCCTGAAATTCTTTCCTGTAAAGGAAGAGGTCTTATTTATAAGTTCCTAGAGGGTAGGCACCCTGAATCCTGGCCCAGTGTTGGTGCTCAGTAAAGAAATAATAATAGGACCAATTTCAGGCAGACTGAAACCAGAATTCAGAATCACGTCGTGTCTCTTAAGCTGTGACTTAATCAAGGGAGCAGCTTTGGTTACAATTGTGCCATTAGTGTCCACACACTCACAGTGAGGAGCTAACAGGGGCAAGAGGGATCCTAGGACACCTGGAGGTGGACAGTGCTACAAAGGCCTGCATTGCCTTAGTCCCAGGCTAGGGTTGTCCAGTCTCTGCAAGCCCCAGCCTATCTGGTTTCAGAGAACCAGTGAAATGGGAACCCTGGCTTCCTCCATCAGTAGGAACTCTGTCAGGAAGGCACTTCTTCAGTGCTCAACAGGACCTAACCCCTGACCTCTTGTCTTCAGTAAAAGGGAGGTGACCCTCTGTCTGGGAAGGTAGAGTCAATGGAAAGGCATCGACCCAAATTCATCAGCAGTAAGCAAAGAGTTCTTACACAGGAATTAGGGAATAGTAAATCTAATGGCATCTTCACTTACAGACGTGTCTGCTTGCTGTTCCACAAGTTCATTGTTTAAAATAAACAGAGCAATTCACAGGACAGTCTGTTGTCTAAGTGGTGGTGGTGGTGGTGGTGGTGGTGGTGGCGGGGTTGGTAGCACTCCAAAAAGGGAAGCTACCTAATGCTCTCCGTGTCACAAAGGTTTTTAAATATTCGATTTGTTCTAGCTCTACCACGAAGAGTGAAGAGCATCTATTTTCTTCTCTGAGCAATTACAAATAAAATGATTAGTATTGGGGGAAGTTAATGGGTGAGGAATCATAGAAAACTTTAACAAATGAAGTGGGAAGCAATGTAATACATACATAATATATATATGTATTATACTCCACATGTACAAACATGAATTACCATTCACTCAGTCATGAAAAACTGAAGCCAGCCATGAGATCATGATTCTGGGGGTAGCAAGTAACATTGAAGGCATACCTCTTTGGCAATCAGGCGGCTGTCCACCTCATTGTACATGTTTCTGATGTCCACAGCACTGGTGGTAGAGGAGCTGGCTACATGAAGGCCAAAGGAAACTCTTTCCTCTGCAACCAGGGGTGCTGCTACTGTGCCAGTGCCCTCACCTAAATCAACACATTTTCAATTATTTCTACTCTCACTGTACAGAGAAGAAAATTAACCTTCAAATAAGTAAATATCTACTGATATATGGCAAAGTAATCATCCAGAGAATATTGTTATATTGTATGTTGCTATGTGGTTACAGGTTTTTACTTTGTATGCTTGCATGTTATATGTTCATATGTCTCATGTTTTGCCCCTGCTTGTGCTTCTTTGACACTTATGAAAAATCATGGAGAAATCTTCACAATGCTAACCCTACCATAATTATAGAGGCATTCCAAGCCTCTATTATAGAGGCTTATTAATAGACTTGAAATGCCTATCAAGGATGTAATCTCACTCCCCAAAACCAAAATGACAAGTGATGAGAAAGCTTGCTTATAAAAATTAAGAGACAGGCTGGACTTAAAGCCCTAAGATTTTCAGTGAGCTGAATGTCCATGGGAAACATCCCACTTGGAATTAGCACTCTGGTCCCTGCATCAAAGAGAGCCACATATTTGACTTGAGAAGCATGGTAAGACCAGAGAGTCAGTGAAACTTTTGTTATAGACTTCACCCATCACATTGTTCTGACTAGTGCAATTTGCCAGAGGAAATGAAGTTCGAAAAAGACCTGGGACCTAGAGAAAGAAACACTCAAAAAACCTTCATCACTCTTCACCACACACAAGACTTCTGTACATGGATGCATTTATCATTTTTCCCACATGAGCACAAAGAGCAATGATCCCTGCTTGAACAGCCAACAATCAATAATGAAAATGTGGATGTTTTGTCTGCTTGTTTAATAATTGAGAACAACAGTATACTTGAGTTAAAAAGCTCCTTCATTAAAAGGAATGTACTTATTTATCTTGTTCTCTTCTCTTTCTTTGTTGATGATATTACCCACCCACTCTTCTCCATTATGTACTTTGAAGCTGAAATATGAAGGATATTGTCAGTTCCTTTTTTTGTGACATTTTCTGTTGGGTTGTAAATATATAATGATCCAATTACAGAGGTCTTCCTCAATTACTGGCCTGTGCTGAGTTTATTCTTTATAAATGTGCTATAAACAAATGGATGTCTAGTTTTAAAATAAAATCAGCAAGATAATTATAAATCAAAACACTCCATACCTTGGACATGCACAGCTTGGAAGTTGCTACAGTATCTCGGGCCAAGTTTGTTAATAACTTCCAGAGTTTCCATTGAGATGGCTTCTTCAAAGAGGTATGTAGGGCCAAGTCGCCATATTAATGATGACTTCTGTTTCCAAACTTGAGGGGTAGCGATATATCCATAAACATCCACAAATGATGATGGATCCATAGAAAAGAAAGGTCCTGGTAAGGTCTGAATGTACAACATCTATTAAAATAAAAAGGATGGAAGGTGGTTAAATTTGGAATTAGTCAAATAAATACATATGATATAAAATGATGTACCTTATATTTCCCTCAAAGTAAAAACTTATTTCACCTAAAAGCATTAAAAAGATGACTCTCAAAGCTGAGAAAAATGTACCAGAAACAGTTATAAAATGCTGTTGGGAGTAAAAGAGTGACACTATGCCTTTGGGAACAAATTTGAAAAGAACACTGAAAGCTCCTGAAACACTCACCTTTTTGTTCCAGTCATCCAATAAGAACCTATATTCCAGCACTGACATTAATTTCATGTACTGAAAATAATTACAGATATATAGATAGGAAAGAAAGAAATAAAACTCTCTCTTTTTGTAAATGACACATCCATGTAGAAAGTGTCAGGAATCTACAAAAGAAGAAGAAGAAGAAGAAGAAGAAGAAGGAGGAGGAGGAGGAGGAGGAGGAGAAAGAAAGAAAGGGAAACAAGAAACCAAAATTCCAGAACTAAGAAGTCAATTCAGCAAGGTCACAGGACACATGATCAACACACAAAAATCAACTGCATTCTAAGTCTAACAATGAACATGCAGAAACTACAATTAAAAACAATACCATTTACAACTGCTTAAAGTGAAATGAAATACTTAATAATATCTGTATCCTGAAAATTCCAAAAGAATGATAAAATAAATCAAAGAAGACCTATACAAGTGAAGAGACATACCATGTTCCTGGATAGGAAAACTTAACATAATAGAGATGGCTTTTCTCCCCAAAATGATCTACAGGTTTAATGCAATCTTATCAAAATCTCAGAAGACTTTTTGTAGACAGACAAGCTAATTCTACAATTTATATGAAAAGATACAGGCTCTAGAATGGCTTAAACAAATAGTTTAACAAATAGATTAAATTTTCTTTTTTGAAAAAGAGGAACTAAGTGGTATATACTAGGCTACCCAGTGTTAAAGCTTATTATATAGCTATAATATTTAAGAGAATATGGTATTGGTAGGAGAATAGACATGCAGATCAATGGACTAAAATAGAGAATTCAGAAATGAACCTATAGAAATATGCCTAAGTCCCTGGCTGGTGTGGCTCAGTGGATTGAGCACTGGCCTGTGAACCAAAGGGTCACCAGTTCAAACCCCAGTTAGTGCACATGCCTGTGTTGTGGGCCAGGTCCCCAGTAGGGGACACTTGAGAGGCAACCACACATTGATGTTTCTCTCCCTCTCTTTCTCCCTCCTTACCCCTCTGCCTAAAAATAAACAAACAAACAAAAATCTAAAAAAAATAAAAAGAAAAGAAATATGCCTAACTGATTTTTAACAAAGGTTGAAAAGTAATTCAATGGTGGAGGAGTGCCATCTTCAGCAAACAGTGCTGGGAAAACTGGACATTCATATAGGTAAAGAAATAAACATAGACCTAAAACTCATGCTTTACACAAAAATTAACGCAATTTGATCAGAAACTTAAATGTAAAATTTAAAACTGAAAAATGCTTTTAAAAGACATAGGAGAAAATTTTTAGGCTTTAATAGTACACAAAGAGTTCTTAGACTTGACACCAAAAGAAGGAACTGTAAGAGAAAAACTGATAAATTACATTCGATTAAAATAAAATTTTGGCTTTGAAAAATTCAGTGTGAAAGAGGATTAAAACCAAGCTATCTACATTAGCAAAAATTATTTGCAAATTACATAGTTGACAAAGGACTAATATATCTAGGATATATATTTTTAAAAGATTTTATTTATTTTTAAAGAGAGGTAGAGAATAATCACTGTGTGGCTGCCTCTCACATGCCCACCCCATCTCCCCAACTGGGGACCTGGCCTGTAACCCAGGCATGTACCCTGACTGGGAATCAAACCAGTGACCCTTTGGTTCACAGGCCAGCACTCAATCCACTGAGTCACACCAGTCAGGGCTAGAATATATTTTTTAAAATCCATTAGACCTCAATAGTAAAAAACAAACAATCCAATTAGAAAATGGGCAAAAGACTGGAACAGGCATCACTGAAGAGTATATGCAGATGGTAAAGAAGCATGTGAGATCTTCAATCTCATTAGCCACTAAGGAAATGCAAATAAAAAACACTCCTTCGCCCTGGCTGGCGTAGCTCAGTGGATTGAGCGCGGGCTGCGAACCAGGCATCGCAGGTTCGATTCCCAGTCAGGGCACATGCCTAGGTTGCAGGCCATGTCTCCCAGCAACCGCACATTGATGTTTCTCTGTCTCTCTCTCCTCTCCCTCCCTTCCCTCTCTAAAAATAAATAAATAAAATCTTAAAAAAAACACTCCAGAAAAAGTTAACATTGTTAAAATGTCCATTCTACCCTAAGCAATCTATAGATTTCATGCAATCCCTATCAAAATGCCAATGATGCATTTCACAGTACTAGAACAAATAATTCAAACATTTATATAGAACCACAAAAGACCCCAAATTGCCGTGAACTTGAAGGAATCATGCTACCTGTTGAAGTTGAAGGAATCATGATATCAAGCCATACTACAAGGCCATAGTAATCAAATCAGCATGACACTACCATGAAAACAGACATATAGATCAGTGGAATTAAATGGAGAACCCCAAAATAAATCCATGCCTCTATGGTCAATTAATATTTGACAAAGGAGGCAAGAACATACAGTGGAGTAAAGAGAGTCTATTCAACAAATGACAGAAAAATTGGACAGATACTTGCAAAAAATTAAAGTAGACCACCTTCTTACACCATATACAAGAGTAAACTCAAAACAGATTAAAGGCTTAAATGTAAGACTTGATACAATTAAAATCCTAGAATAAAACATGGGCTGTAAAATCTCTGACATTTCTCTTCATATTTTTTTCAGACATATCTCCTCAGGCAAGGGCAACAAAAGAAAAAATAAACAAATGAGACTACGTCAAACTAAAAAGTTTCTACAACAAAGGAAACCATCATCAAAATGAAAAGACAACTCACTGAATGGGAGAACATATTCACCAATGGTACATATGACAAGAGGTTAATAGCCAAAATTCATTAAGAACTTATACAACTCAACACCAAAAAACAAACAATTTAATTTTAAAAATGGGCAAAGGACCTGAATAGACACTTCCCAAAGGAAGACATACAGATGGTCAATAGACATATGAAAAGATGCTCAATGTCACTAATCATCAGAGAAATGCAATTTAAACCACAATGAGATATCACCTCACACCTGTTTGAATGACTATCATCAATAAACAAACAAACAAAAAAGTGGTGGCAAGGATGTACACCAAAGGGAACCCTCATACACTGTTGGTAGGGATGCAGATTGGTACAATCACTGTAGAAAACAGTATGAAGGTGGCTCAAAAAATTAAAAATAAAACTGTCTAATGACCCAGCAATTCCACTTCTGGATACATATTTGAAGAAACCCAAAATGCTGGGAACCATCCTGCCTAGTTTCAGAAGCTGTAACCCCCCTATGGCTAAGGCTGAGTGAGTGACCTTTGGACCATAAGCCATTAAGGAGACAAAGCTTATCCCCCTGCCAGGGGTGCCACTTCTGCTCTTTTTCTTCACCCTGCCTGGCCCCCAGTGCTTAATCAGTTAGCCAACGATGAGTGAGATTCCCCAAGGGGGGAACGACCTAAGACAGGCACGATCACGGGGAGGCCCCAGAGAAGGACTTGGGGGGCCATGAAGAAATGGGATGATAGACACTCACCCCTTGGCTTTGACAAAATCTGAGTCCTCATTCTGTCTGCAAGAAGTCTCCTAATCTCTTGGCTGCCTTACTTCCCCTGCCTGACTTAAGCCTGAAACAATGACAGAGGGCGGTGCAGCCCTATGCTGGGAAGGGCAGGTTTCCTGGGTGATTGGGCCTAAGAACCTGTGAAACCTGCTTTGTTTAGAAAGCTCTCAATTAAATGATAAGGGTCCAAGCAAGAAGTGAGTTTGTTCCTCAAAGTTTTATAGCTTCTTTAGCTATCTGACCCTGACTCAAAATAGGCCCTCAGAGTTCTTTGTTATCTATTATTTGATCCTTACTGCCTGACAATGATTAATGAGCTTTACCTGTATTCTTGTGCAAATTGAAAGCCAATAAAAACCTGTCAAGTCAAGGATCAGGGTGCTCTCCCCTTGAGAGAGTAGCCATGCTGTCCCTTTTCCTCCACAGGGCTCATAGTCCATGTGAATTTATCTTGTTTCTCATCCATAACACCTCAGACACTGCAAGCTAGTGTCCAGGTCACCAAAACACTAATTTGAAAGAATATATGCTCCTATGTGTTCATTACAGCATTATTTACAACAGACACCTATGGAAGCAATCCAAGTGCCCATCAGCAGATGAGTGGATAAAAAAGCTATGGCACATAGATACAATGGAATATTACTTGGCCACAAAAAAGAATAAAATCCTACCATTTGCAACAGCATGGATGGACCTAGAGAGTATTATGCTAAGTGAAATAAGTCAGAGAAAGACAAATATCTTATGATTTCACTTATATGTGGAATCTAAAGAACAATATAAATAAATGAAACAGAAACATACTCATAGATACAGGGAACAGACTGATGGTTGTCAGAGGGGAGGGTGGTTGGGGGACTGGGTAAAAAGATAAAGGATTGAGAAGTACAGACTTGTAGTTACAAAATAGTCATGGGAATGGAAAGTACAGCATAGGAATTATTATAATAACTATGTATGGTACCAGTTGAATACTAGAAATATCAGGGAGAATACTTTGAATAGTATATGGTTGTCTAACCACTAAGCTGTACACCTGAAACCAATATAAAATAATATTTAATGTAAACTTTGATTGAAAAAAATTAAATCAAAATAAAATATCACTACACACCTATCAGATTAATTAAAAAAATAGTGACAACATCAAATGCGGAGAAACTGAATTACTCATTTATTTATTGCTGGTGGGAATGTAAAATGGTATAGTCACTCTGGAAAATAGTTTGGCAGTTTCTTATAAAACTAAACATGTAATTACCATATAACAAAGCAATTGGACTCTTATGTATTTATTTCAGAGAAATGAAGAATCAAGTTCACACAAAAAAACTATATACAAATGTTTATAGTAGCTTTATTTGTAATAGCCAAAAACTGGAAACAATGCAGATGTTCTTCAATGGTTATATACCTAGATCATGGAATACTTATTTCTCAGCAATAAAAAGGAATGAACTGTTGACACATGCAACAACTCGGATGAATTTCCAGAGATTATGTTGAATGAAAAATCTAATCCTAAAAGATCCCATAGATATAACACCTTGGAATGACATTTTTCGATATTGGTTGCCAAGGTTAGGAACAGGGATAGAGGATGGGGTGTGGGTGGGATGTGACTGTGGTTATAACTTTTTTTTATCATTTTTTTAAATTTTTGTTCAAGTACAGTTATCTCCATTTATGCAGCCACTGTGGAAAACAGTATGGAATTTCCTCAGAAAACTAAAAATTAAACTGCCTTTTGACCCAGCAATTCCACTGCTAGGATTATATCCTAAGAACCCTGAAACACCAATCCAAAAGAACCTATGCATCCCAATGTTCATAACAGTACAATTTACAATAACCAAGTGCTGGAAGCAACCTATGTGTGGTTATAACTTTTATGAAAGGACAACATCAGGACCCTTGTGGTGACAGAAATGGTCTGTATTTTAGCAGTAGTAGTAGATATAGGAACCTATGCATATGATAAAATTATGGTACTAAATACACAAATAGTATAAGTAAACACAAGTAGAATTGGTGAAATATGAATAAATTAGTAAATTATAGCAATGTCAATATTTTGGTTGTGATATTGTCCTCTAGTTTTGCAAGGTATTACCATCAGATGAAACTGGGTAAAAGGTGTCAAGGTTTCTAGCTATTATTTGTTACATTTTAGCTTATAATTATCTCAATAAAAAATTCAATAAAATAAATACAATTAACTCATTATCACAAATTTAAAAAATTGTAACTCAAAGTCCATGTAGATAATTTTTTAAATAATAGTATAAGTTAACTAAATAGTATACAAAATTTTCTCTATAATAAAGTTACAACTATTTTTTAAAGGGAAAAAGCTGAAAGAAACTACAAACTATGGTAAGATAGAAGGAATATAGGTAATCTTTCTTCTTTTCTTTATTTTTCAGTTATTTCAAAATATGTTGATATTATTTTTATGGGGACTATAAAATCACTATATCTATTAATATGTGTATAAATATATATTTTTGTAAATGAGAGGCCATATATTTTCATAAATATTTTCCCTACCAATTCAATGAGGTTTTCAAATAAAAACAAATCAAGTGTCCAACTAGCAGGCCTGCTTGGAGTGGGGTCCACTGTGCTCCTTCTTTACCTCCCCACCCTCCCAGGCAGGGACTTCTCTGTCTCCCACACTGAAGCTCTGCCCCACCCCTCCAGTCCAGCTTGCCCCTTTCTTCCTAAGCTCTTACTGTGAATTCTTATTGCACCATTCAGAATAATTTATAAAATTAAGATGTTTTAAATTGCTCCCACATTATTTTGTTCAATTCAGGTTGTCAAAATACTACCCACCTTTCTAAATTTAGCTTATCTTCCCTTGGAAATTAAATCAAAGGTTCTTACATTTGAGAATAATTGTTAAGCTGGGTCAGTCCCAGCCCAAGCTCTCCCATATTATCCTTGCCCAGCAGATATTTGCATCTAAACACAGGCCTTTATATTTATCTCAGATATCACTACCAATTTCTTGAGATCACCTTGGAAAGTCAAGTCCATCAGCCTTGGGCCTTGGCCATTCTCCATAGAATATTTTGGCATATTTGGCATATACCATGGTGTCAGATCACTCCCAACCATCCTGCTGACTGACTCTGGTTCAGATTGTCCTGTGAGGTATGATGTTCATCCATGTACCAATTCAGTCAACTACAGTATCAGACTGTCAATGCTACACCTTATGGCCATAAATTCAGTGAAATTCCCCAAGTGTTTATTGCATGTTTACTGTGTACCAGCCCCTGGCTAAGTGCAAGTCAGGACCAAATACCAATAGGACACACCTATTGGACTCAAGGTACATGAACTATTTCACAGAATAACAACTTACCTGTGTGTGGAGTGGGGGGAGGAGACAAAAACAAGCCCATTCCATAATCATGCCTAAACAGATAAAAACAAAGACACCATGCTGGCTAACATGAGTGACCACAGCTTCTTCTCCGATGACAGCTCCAGCTCTACTCCATGTCCCTCGTTCCCTAGGTAAAGTGCTGAACATAGACAGACACCAAATTGCCTGTCTTTCTGATAGCACCCAATTCAGAATCCTCCCCAAAAAATCACCTAAAAGAATCCAAAATCCTATGTAAGGCTCTTTTAACTCCTTGTAATCTAGGAGGTAAGGAATCTCTTGCTACAGCAAGCTCAATAAATCTAACTTTTGTTTTGTATTATATGCACAATCCTGGAGGTGTTTGACGGGTGGGCATGGACAGTTTCCAGCACCTAGACCAATACTTAACACATAATCATAACTGCTCAATAGATAAGTAATGAAGGAGGGAAGGAAGAAAGGAAGGACTAGTACAGTTAGTGATTGGAAATAAAAGTTAACTCTGTTTTGGAGAACCTGTTTTTCTTATTCTCTTGCCAAAGCATTCCAATTACCAGTGACATTTGTTTGTATAATGTAATTTTACCAAAAGATAGCATCAAATTCATCTTTAGGTGTTCTATAGAATTTAGGTTGTAACCTAATGAGTCTCAACCTGGGTGATTTTGCCTCACCATCCCCCAAAGCAGACATCTGAAGACATCTGGAGATATTTTTCATAGTCACAACTGGGAAGAGGGACATGCTATGGTATCCCAGGAAGCCCACAGATATTGCTAAATGTCCTAATATATATAGAATTGGTCCCCACAACAAAAAATTATCTGTCCTCATATGTCAATACTATTGATATGGAGATACCTTATTAATCTAAGGTTCTCCATTCTGGCTGCATATTAGAATCACCCAGGAAACTTTTAAAACATTACAACATTCCCTACCCACAGAGGTTCTGCAGTAACTGATCAGGGACTTAGCCTGCAAGACTTTCCATGTGACTCGAAAATGCAGCCTAGGTTAAGATGCTATTTCTGAAACCTGCCCTCTGTGATCTTCTGGGCCCTTACCCCTCTGGTTTATTTGAGGATCTCTGCCAGTGGCTATGGGAACACAACTATCAGGCCTCTCATCTCCTTGCTTCCTCTCCCTTATACCTCAGGACTTCAGGTGTCTAAATGCTAGTGCTGAGATGCTTCCTCCACATATGTGTTCACACTCCATTACCTTCTCTAAGCAGGGGATTTGTCCTTTCCTGATCACTTTTTCTCTAAATCTGGAGAAAGGATAAGATGTGTTGGTGTCTTTATACTTTGCTCTTATGTGTAGCGCAACATTCAGACCAGCTTCATTAGACTCACCAGGAAACCTTCTAGAAAAGTCAACCTTTGGTCCTGCTCAGAACTCCCGGGGGAATTCATACCTTAAAATGGAAAAAGTTGTGTGTGTGTGTGTGTGTGTGTGTGTGTGTGTGTGTGTTTTACTCTGGAGACATACTATCTTATGACTATTCTTGTTTCTGCATTTTAACTTCTGCCCCAATTGTATGACCTTTATCCATTTTTTAAAGATGCCCTTTTTATTCCTGAGTTCAGTCATGTGTTCTGGACAACAAAGGGATTTCATTGCATACCAACCCCACTGCCAAAAGAAAACATATAGCTGAAGTGAGGCCACCTAGCATGGTGTAGCCCAGAGGCATGGTAGAGGAGTGAGCACAGCTGCAGAACCATCTCACCTTGGCTGAGCCAATGACCTGTCCATCCAGATAAGTAGAAACAGTACAGTTCCTTTTCATTTCCTTGGTGACAACCACAGCCAGGTGATGCCACTGACCACAAGCCAGGAGCTGGCCACACCTGACCCGAAGCTGGCGTCCTGCAGAGGGTTCGGAAACATCCTCAGGTTCCATAACATCTGAAAAAGAGAAAAAAAATGCCAGACTTACATGTGACTTCATGCTGCGGCAACCAGGAGAATGGGGCCTCATGCCAGAGGAGCCATGTCTATGTCCCCACTTACAAAATGATGACAACAGTAGTTATCATTGCTGAAGTCATGCTTGGTGTCTGACATTATTTTCAGGTTTGTTACAAATATTAGCTCATTTCATTTCCATTGCAACCCTCAGTTATAAAGAGGTTAGGTAACTTTCCCAAGGTCACACAACCAGGGTTCAAACTCCAGGTCTACCTCACATCAGACTGTCTCCATAGCGATGCACATTTGCTAGCAAAGTCTTTGCAGTGAGGAAAGGACAGTTGTGCTGTATGTCAAAAATGCCAAGCCACTTTCTGGGCCTTCTCATATTTCACTGTGAAACAGTGACACTTTCAGGGCCCACTAGAAGGACAGGTGTGGCTAGGATATACTGAGCTAGTCCATCTCAGGCCACTTATAGTCATCACAGGCAGGAGAGCTTAGAAAGCAAAGCTGTGACAGCAGAGCTGGGACCTTCCCCTAACACTACTGAAGGAGGGTAAGGTTCCCAGGCCCTTGTGCCAAGAGCCGTGGACTTAGCCTCATGTCCCCAAGTGTGAGAGATACTAGCGTTGGTTCCCAATGCCTTACCTAGTGGCTGAAACTCTTTCTCTTCTGTGGACACAACCAAGGAGAGATCTTCTGGGTAGAGGCTGACAGAGAAGCAGACAAAGGGTTGTTCTGTCCTGGCCAGGTGGCGCACCAGGGTTAGGAAACGCAGTGGGTGGCCCTCAGTGACCCTGCCATGCCTGCTGATGAGGAACCAGCAGGAAAAGGTCAGGCCTCCAGGTGGAGGGAAGGACCTGGCAGCACCTGTGGTCAGAACACAAGCACATGCTTAGGCTTTGTCCTGTTGTGGAAGCTTGTCTAGATAAACTATGGCTCTGATTTCACCCAGGGTTGGTCCTGCTGTGCCTCCCTGACTCATGGCCACTTTACATCAACCACACCCAGTAGGGTGCCCTTGTGTCATTACTTATACTCTCAGGGAAATCCTTTCCTCACCAGGACATGAACCTAGATCCTCAAACACTCTTCCCAACTGTGTCCTATCCATTACTTCATGCTGCCTTGCCAAGAAAGTGGAGAGGGGGCACAACCCTGAGGACTGCCACCATTTGGCTCACTGGTCAGCTGATCTAAAGCCAGGCAGTGTGTTCTATTGGGCAAAGAGGTAAACCTTGTAGGGAGTGCTCTACTCTAAGGAAATCCATGCCCTCCCACCTCAGAAAAGGGTTTGCAGTACAGGCAGGGCCTGCTGTCCTCAATGAATGAGCAGAATCAGACTTGGTGCCCCACAGTGATGTGCCCTGAATAGAATGGTACCTCAGCACCCATCTTCCAATAGAAACCCTGGTTCTCCCAACAGAGGGTGCTTGGTTGTCAGCTGAAGACAACATTGCAAAGCATACCAAGGCCTGTGCTGATCCTTACATGAGCCAAGGGCAAGCTTGTTTCTGAATGGCTGTCCATATAGAACTCATGTTTATTCCCTCTGTCAGAAGTGAGGAGAGCTTGGCTGAGCTAAACCCCTGGGAAGCACCCACCTGTCCCAATCCCTCCAGAGATCGAATATTCAGTGCTGGTTCCCATAACTGTAGACAGAGTTGGAATAAATAAACACCTGGAAACAGGAAAATGTGTCAGATTATTGATGCTCAAGCCACCTCTGTTTTGTGGCAATTCCTCTCTGTCTTTTTGCAGGGCCTCACTTGCTCTTAGACCATGAGACTCCAGCAACAGAAAGTGGCTGATATTGGTACCATGGCCCTAGAAAAGGAATCTAAACCGGAGGCTGGAAGAGAGAATGTTCCAGAATGCAGACATGCCAGGGGAAGGAGAGGGTCCTGGCCCTACACAACTGAGGACACTACCCCTGAGAAGCCACTGAGTAGATGGGATGTGCATGATTTAGACATAGTTCACTGCTGAGTGTGAGAGCTAATGGGAACTACAATTTTATAATCAATGTAACTCATCTGAGGCAATGGGAAACTAATTAAGTATATTTTAAATATTCAAAGACTGTCATACCCATAACCTTCCATGGACATGTCAAATTCCACGAACGATGGAGCCAGGGCAGCCCTGTGAGGCTGCAGGTTGCGAGGAGAGGTCATGGAGATGAGACTCAGCGCTGTCTGAAGGGCAGTGGTGGAGCTCTGAAACAGCCCTGAGGGCCTGTGGGCCTGTGCAACTGCTAGACTTGGGCTGGCATCCTGAGCAGCTCCTCCTGCAGGAACCTCAGCAGTCAGTGGTGCCACTGCCTGTGACCCTAAGGCAGAAAGTCAGAGAAGAGATGTGTCTTTGCTCAAAGCATTTGCACCCCTCTTCTGACAACAGCCCTGATATTTCTGCCACTGGGAAGGAGGGTGCTGCAGAGTCACTATGCATTTATTTCCTAGCCCCAGGGAGGGGAGCTCTCCTGGGTCCTCCCAGCTGGGCTCTCTGCTGATTCTGATAACATTGAATTAAGGTGAAAACGTGTTTCTCCTAGAAACTTCTCCCCTTAATTCCACATGTTCTCTCTTCCTGTTTCTGTGATTGGCTTGCTCCAATGGTAGTCACTCACTGAGGCTTTGTCCTGGCTCACCGACTTCCACACTTTTTTTCACAATAGACTGTTTCCTTGAAAGCTCTTATCTCCCACCTCTGGCTGCCAGCCCAAGCCTCACTCCATTCTCACTCTCTAGTTGATACTCCTTGCCTTAATGTTCTATATGATCTTACATTTAGTGAATGCAGAGCTTTCTTTTCTCCAAGCCATTTCCCTGGACCAGCATCCTTCCAGGTGTCAGGACTGATTCTAGGGGATGAACCCAATGCTTTGGCCTCCTGACCACCACACCCTCTGAGCTGTGAGTTATGCAGAAATCCATTGCTGTTCACCTTCTCCCACAAGCCACACTGGGTACTCCATCTGTTCTATGATCTGGGCCCAAAGGGCTCAAGTGCATGCCTACCTTCACCTACCTTATATGGTAGTGAGGGTGGTCCTTCTCCTTAGAGATCTGGTCTCTTTTTGGGAATGTCTGCTTTTCCTCATTTGCTCCACTGAGCACCAGGCAAAATCATTTTTAAAATCTGTCTGCTTCCCATTTGTTGTAAATGAGCCCTTACAAGGAATGCATATGTTCTTTCAATTTCCATTAACTTTCCCCTGTTCTTTTCTCTGTCCTCACCTGAGCATCCAGAGTTCCCTTCATGTACACAAGATGAATTGGGTATTTTCATCACAGCTGATGGAGGTGGCAGAATTCCAAGACCTAGAAACTGTCTGAAATTATAACATATGAGAGAAACAAATGAAGAACAGATTTCATGGGCAGAAGTTTTCTTCAGCTTTGTCTGAGTACTTTTCTGCATTCCAGTGCTCCTGAACCCCCTCCCAGCTTTTTTCTCTCTTCCTGGAAAGCCTTCCTCAAGTCACACAGAAGCAGTTCATTCCTCTCCCAGCACCCTGCCTGGACAGTTGATGAGTTTTAAATTGTTAGATGCTTTTGACACAACCAGTGACCAGCTAGGGTCCTCAAACTAGACCTTGAAAGGAAAAGAAATTTGTTGGAAAATAACTTTGACAAGCATTCTTTATAAGTTTCTAATGGAATTTACTAAACATCCAAATTAAGCATGGTAGCATTGTCTGGCAGTGGGCACATCAGAAGCAGGAAGAGGCAGGCCTGGCCCAAGTCCCGTGTCTGCCAAATAGAAGAGTCGTCTTCCATCCCCTCTACACTTGGTCCTGTTTGCCAGTGGAGGCCCAGGAGACATGTGACCCTTGAACACTGTCCTCTCTCCACTATGGTGCCTGGATAGGGTGGCCCAGGCACAGGTACTCAGGAGACTCTTGATCTTCCTCCTATAGCCTTTCTTTCCTCTGCCTTTTTGTCTTCTGGGTCTGCTCTGCCTTGTGCCTCTTCCCTCCCTACTGCGGCTCTCCAGAAAAGCTTCAGTTTCACGAAGGGGCTGCCAGCAGGAAAGCCTACATAGGCTGCAGTGGCACAGTTTTCTCATCCTCCTTGTCAGGATCCCAGCCGCTGCCCCTCGCACTAGCTTAACTCCCTGCAGTCTAGCCTCACTCAGCCCTACCCCCTCATAGAATGTTTTTCCCACGCTGGGTTCCCTTCTCTCCTGGTCTCAGGGCTCACCAGTGGGCCTCCTTGAAGCCCCACCTCTTTACTCCTAATCTCCCAATAATGGTTCTCCAAGTTCCAAACAGCTCCAGCATTTCCACCAAGACTTCCTGCACTCTATTGTCACAGGACCCTTTGACTATTGTCCCTTCTCCCTGAGACCAGAAGCTCATGGGAGGGCCTCTGTCTGCTTTGTAGGCCCTTATACTGTCTGCATGGTCCCAAGGATCCTCCCTGGATGGTGGAGAGGAGTGGGGACACCCGTCCTGTGCATTCCTCCTGCCAACTGTGTGTGAGCAGATCCATCAGGCACTCAGCAGCATTTTATGTGCAGCACATGATACCTTAACACATCTGGTTCGATGGCCTGAGAAGCGAGCTTTTCAAAAATCCTGATGAGGCCCAAATGCAAGGAGCTGCTGCTGGTGGTCAGGGCCTGGTGGCAGGAAGTCATGAGGGTCCTGAGCATCCCCGCCTCACACATGACCTGACGATTCTTCTCTGATTTCACCAGGGACTGGATGTGACTGGCCATGGAGCACTGGATTTCCTTGGAAAGCTAAGAAGTAACCAAAACCTGTGTTAAGTCTTTGAGGACAGAATGTTTGGTGGGCAACTTTGATAGGCTCCCAAATAGGCCTTGAATTGGTTGTGGGGCCCAGAGACTGCACCCACCACAGCCTGTTTTTACTGTACTCCCATTTGTCTTGGGTATCCTCAGATGTGCCCTCCTCACATGTAGCATAGGCCCTAGACTATGGACACCAGTTTATAGGAGGAGAGGAACAGCCAGGATCAGATACCACAGAGGCAGATGGCCTAAAACAGAGACTGCAAACAGGCAGGTGAGCTGCACATCTGCCCCAGAGATGGGTGGTTACAACCCACATAATGTTGAAGTAATTTCTGAATCTATTGCTAAAATTTGTAAGTCTGGAGATTTCACATAAAAATCTAGACATGTGGCTTCTCGCAAATGTTAGAAAGCATCTGGTGGGGCAGGTTGGTAGTCTTGTGTATGTCAACAAGTGGTGGAGCTGGGCAGTGGCTATATTCTCTGGTGGGCCTCACATCCCCACCCCCAGCTGGCTGGCCTCCCTAAACAGTCCTGCATTTGAGTTGCACCCCCTATCCTTGAAAGTGGAATTCTCCTGGGAGTGCAGACCTCAGGAAATATCTCCCATGTCTTGCTGGCCATGGCAGACCAGCCCTCTTTGTCCTCACATATGGAAACATGCACAGTGTGTTCAGACCAGCTGGAGTCATGGCTCCAGGAGAAGCCATTGGTGACACCCCCATATCATCCCCCAGTTGTCATCTCCCTCCCCACCAGCCTCCAACTGTTCTTTGTCCTGCTATCCATTTTAAGCACTTCCTGACATACAGACAGGCATGTTCTTATCTTTCCCTTGCTAGATTTCAAGTCATTTTACTATCTTTACATCTTGGAAGCTCACAGAATAGAGTACAGGAGTCAGCTCGGTAAACATTTGAGTCAAGAGAATACATTGTTTGACAATCTTCATTCATAAAAAGATAGATATCTGGAATTCCCAGCTATCCCTAGATACACAAATGGTGGTAGAGGGTGGGGGAATTTTCTTTACAAAACCTCTGAGGACATCCATATTCTTTTACTATTGTAATAAAATATTGTCTGAAGTGAGAGGGATACCAGTTAGATCTTAATGAAATTTTCCTGCAGTGGATACTGTGGGGGTCCCACCCAGACCAACTTTCTGGATAAGCATCCCATTCACACCTGTCCTTTTTCTGCAGAAATGCCCTT
>PVIA01011819.1:0-41823 GCA_004024845.1 Tonatia bakeri
AACTAAGCACACAACTAGAACAGGAACAGAATCACAGAAATAGAGATCACATGGAGGGTTATGAGTGGGGAGGGGGAGGGGGAGAAATGGAGGAAAAGATACAGGGAATAAGAAGCATAAATGGTAGGTACAAAATAGACAGCAGGAGGTTAAGAATAATATGGGAAATGGAGAAGCCAAAGAGCTTAAATGTACAACCTATGACATGAACTAAGGGGGGAATGCCAGTGGGAGGGTGGGGTGCAGAGTGGAGGGGAATAAAGGGGAGAAAAAAGTGGGATAACTGTAATAGCATAATTGATAAAATATATTAAAAAATAAAGAAACCAGTACAAAATTATGTTAAATAAAAAAATTTAAAAGTATGCAAAAAATTAAATTGGTCATACCTCCTAGGATGGGCATAATTAAAAAAAGCAAATAATAAGTGTTAGCTACAATGTGGAGAAACTGGAACTCTTGAGCATTGCTGGTAGGAATATAAATGGTTTAGCTGCTGCAACAAACATTGTGGCAGTTCCTGAAATGATTAAACACAAAACTACCAGTTGACCAAAAATTTCCGTTCCTGGGTATATATCCAAAAAAATTCAAAGCAAGGACTTAACTGATACACGTACAGCAATGTTCACTGTAGCATTCACAATAGCCAAAAGCTGGACACAACTATAGTGGCCAGGAACAGATAAATGGATAAACAAAATGTGGTACATACATACGATGCAATATTTTTCTGCCAATAAAAAGGAATGAAATTCTGATGAACGCTATAATATGGATGAACCTTGAAGACATTATGCTTAATGAAGTAGCCAGACACAAAAGGACAAATATTGTATTTTTCCACTTATATGAGGCATATAGAATAGGCAGACTCATAGAGACAGAAAGTAGATGTTTCTGGGGGCTGGGGAGACAGGGATAAGATCCAAAAGGACAAATATTGTACTTTTCCTGCTGCAGTTGTTTGCTTAGTTTGTGTTTGTTTTTGTTTTTGTTTAAGGGGTACAAATTTTTGTTGGGGATGATGAAAAGGTTTTAGGTATAGATGGTGGTGATAATTACATACAGTGTGAGTATAATCAATGTGACTGAGTTGTACACTTATAAATGCGTAGAATGATAAACATTCTGTCATGTCTATTTTTCCACAATTAAAATTTTTAAAGTCATCACCAACCTGTTGTTTCCCCCCGCCAACAACAACAAAAAGAGGGGTAAGTAGGTATTAGCCAGGTAAAAGCAGGGAAGAGCAGTGCTGGTTAAGTGGTGGGGTGGTAATTTGAGCTATACAACAGTTCTCCCTCCGGCTGTGGAGCCCGGTTTGCTGTGGAGCACTGCTGCCTTCCCAGTCCAGTGACCGTGTGGATGCCCTGGACGCCCAGTAGCCCAGGAGTGGGCCAGTCTCTCAGCAGATGAACTGCACCCGTCCCCACAGAAAACACACCCCTGGGCTCACCTTGGTGGCCTGAGAAGCAGCGAGTTCTTTGGTGAGCTCTTCTAGGGCCTCCCTATTCCGGCCACAGAGCACCAGCTTAGCACCTGCCGCATAGAAGACTTTGGCACATTCTAAAGGTAGAAAAGAGAACATTGATGGCAGAGGAAAATCAATGCCTTTCTTCCCCAGTGCAGTTCAAACTTGCCCAGTGTTTCAGAATATGTATTGTTTCTACGTGCACTGAACACATATATATGAGCCCTAGTTATGGCCCAGGCATGAAGGTATGAATCGGGTCCAGAGCTGGATGGCCTCTGTTGTTGCCTTAGAGAGCTCACGTTCAGTGATGTGACAGACATCCGCAGGGCAAGGAAAAGACAGGGACCGGTTGACAGATTTGTTAGGTACTATGTCCAGAACATCCATAATCATCTTTAGCCCTGAATACTCTGTGAGCATGTACGGGGATGTCCTCATTATCCCCATTTTCACAGCTGAAAAAGGTCGGCAAGATCAAGCGATACGCCCGTGATAGGCAGCACGAGCTGCGTGCAGCACGTCTGTCGAGGCCTATGTTCCAGCACAATCCAGCTGTTTCCCAGGTCACCTGAATGCAACAGGTACTTATCTCCCAGGGCTGCTTATATGGTTCTAGAGAAACACAGGGGACACGGGACTCTGTTGAGAAGGGCTGGGGAGGCCTGAGGAGCTGTTTTCTGGAGAGTACAAGAGGCAGAGGGAGCAGAGTCTGCAAAGTGCCTGAGGGGCATAGACAGTGCAGCTGGGGCAGAAAGTGGAAAGTTCATCAGCTTTCCTCTGTTGTGAAATAATACGACTGGAGAGTAAAGAGCTGAAACCTGCTGAGAGCCTACAACAGCAACAGATTCTAAAGGGGGGTGCATTTTGAAAGGCGCCCTCCTGTGGGGTAGGAAGGAAGGAGACAAAAAGACCAGGCTCCACTAAGCCCACTTATTACATTCCAGGGGATGATGAGGACATCAACTACGACTATGGCAAGGAGGAGTCCAGAACTATCTGGGCATCTTTACTAGTCAACATTCTTTTTGTGGCGAGAAAAAGAGTCTCAACTCACACTGCAGTAAAACAAAAAGATTTATCAGGATTCTAGGACAGCTCAAGAATTAAGGGGAAAAAAAGGCTGAATGGCCAAGATGTGGAAGGAAAGTGTGGTGGCTGCCAGGGCCTTTGGCAGCAGGACCCAGCTCTCTTGGTGCCAGCATATCCTTTCTCCACCTCCCCAGCCTGGCTTCCCCACAACAGGGAGTGGGCTCCGTCCTCACAGCGGCACAGCTCCCCTGCCAGACAGGAGGGACCTTTGACTTGTCTCCTCCAAGCTCTTCCATCAAAATCTCAGTAAGGGACTGTGTTCAGCTGTGGTGGAGCAGCTTCAGTAGGACTAGCCCAGCAAGGGTCCCACTTAATCCCCCTGAGGTCAAAGAGAAGGGGCAGAGTGGGGGAACCACCAGGATGCTGTACTAACCTGGGGGAGGGGGCTAGAGCAAAGGGTGAGGTCCTCTTGTTTCTCGCTTGCCCTGCCCCCATTGGACATGTCCTGACTAAATGTTCTGAAAACTGACAGCTTATGAAAACCAATATAGTCCAGTGGTCCAAAGAACAGACGAGACTTCCTGTGTGCAGCTCTGACTTCCCACACTTCCTGGTCCTGTGGTCCAGGGTTAATTCATGACCTCTGTGTTGCTCACTTTCCTCTTACGTAAGATGAAAGATGAAAGCAGCACTGGAATGGAGTAAATTAAAATAGATACAAAGACCATTTTAAAAAGTACTATAGAAGTGAGGTTTTTGTATTTCTAATCTGCCTTTTAAAAATGCTCTGAGAACTGACTGTTGGTGAAAATTGAAATGCAAGGGTTTAAAGAAGCAGTGCCTGTCCTCACCCAAGATCTCGTCTCCTCACAGGCCCCGTGAGCAGGTCTGCACATATAACAGGGTGCAGCCCAGAGGAGGGTCCCAAATAGGGATTTGGAATGGGATCCAGAACTCAAGATGTCCAGGAAATATTAGAAAGGTATATAGGATGTCCTCACACCGCCCTCCCACCCGGGTGTGAGTTGGGGAAAGGGACACATAGAGCAGGAACATGCAGAGCTATTTTGTACTGTGACAGCTTTGCAGCTAACCTCTGGCATGGTCATTTAACATATCTAAAACCTTTAACTGGTTGCATAGATATGTTAAATAGCTGTGGTCATGCCTTGAGCCAGGGGGATGGAAGTAACTTCCACCCAAGATGTAACTGGGGGTGCAGGTCCCCCTGATTACAGCACCTACGTGACAGCTTGGCTCCATGACATTGGGAAACACCTGCCCAGACTCATGATGGCAGCCCAGTAAACTTGGAATAATACAGGAATGCTGACAGGGGTAACTGATTGTGGGAAAGTCAGAAATGCAGGTACAGAGGAAGGTTGACGAGGGGATTTAAATCCAGACACGGCAGCCATTGAGAGAACCACGCGGTTTTGCCAGAGTGGGGACCCTCGCAGCTTTGGTAGAAGAGGACCATGCGGTTTTGGGGTCCTCCCTTTGGCCACATGGCCTAGGAAGCAGGAGAGACTTTGCCTGGAAGAAGGGTGAAAGAATTCTTGCCAGTAGGCCACGAGAAGGTGCTACATGGCTTTGGATTAGCTGGAGATCCTGAACGGTGACACAGCTGATGGTGCCAGCAGTCTGAATCACAGACTTCTTCTTTTCCTGAGAAACAGTACCCCAGTTTAGGGCAGAGGGAGAAGAAAGCACTGTGTGCGTCTGTGGGTGTCCTAAAGGACTTTGATATTTTGATGAAGGTGTTAGGTCACTACTTTGAGTCTGTATAGCTTTAAATAAACATTTCCTTTCCTTTTCACAAATCTCTGGCATTGAGAGACATCTTTCCTCTGGCGACGGACACGCGAACCTAGTCGGGGGTACTTTCGGTAACAGTGTATCATACCCCCTTGGCCCTGTTCTGTAACACACAGGCCCCTCAGCCCGAGCCAACCACTGTCCCAGACTGAGTCTGAGAAGCCGAGGTGGTCAGGAGGGGCTTAGTGCCCCCTTGGCTCACAGAAGGGACAGGGCTGCCCTGGAGCTGCTCCGAGAGGGGTAAGGGATCAAGGCTATCACTTCCTCTCCGTGAGGCAGGAAGGTGGGAGGGTCCAGGCAGAGTGTACAGGTCTGACAGTCCTTCCTCCACAAAAGTGTCAAAATTCCTTAAAGCTAAAAGGCCTCCAAACCTTTCTTCTGAGAGGAGAAGAAATTCTAGGATCCTCCAGGAAGAGAGGAAGTTTTGGCCTCCAGAAGGTCTTAGGGTGCAAAGCCCTTTCATTGCACTCTGCTGTGCCTTTGGATTCTCCTGGAGCTTCCACTTTGCCACACCCAGGCCCACACCTCCCTGCACATCCCCAGGTAGAGCTTTCTGGAAGGAGGTGCTAATTGTACTAAACCAATACATTTTCACTTGTGCTGTGTCATCGTCTTTGAAGATCTGGTTCGTCTGTTCACTGGCTCTGCCCAACAAAGGGCACAGGTCCAGAGAGAGCTGCAGCCCCCGATTTCTCTGCCTGTCCCTGGGTGGTCTGGTCAGGGTCACAGCCACTGCGCTGCCTACCCTGTTGTTTTTCTCAACAGGGCAGCAAAGGCTTCAAGGGCTGGAGTGGATGGGGGTGGGGGTGGGCTGCATTCAAAGCCAGACTCCAGCATTCCTGAGACCAGAACTGCTTATTCGGTTTGCTAAGTAATTCCCAAAGATTAGGAATTCCCAGTTCTGTTGGCTTCCTTGCTCCATTCTGTCCTGTCCTGACCAACACAATGGGCATTTTGTGAGGTGCCACTAAAGGGTGCAGACACATAGAATCACAGGTGTGGGGAGGCACGCTGGTGTATAAACATTTTCTGGAAAATGGTCACCTACATTCTGCTTAAACTTTGCTTCTGAGCAGAGCCAAAACGGGAAGACATTAGTGTAGGGAGTGACAGAAATAAAAATAACAGATTGGAAGGATTCCACTATCATTTCTGAAAAAGCTGATACAGGAGGCAGAGGGTCAAGGGCAAAGAAAAAGAGTACCTGTCTCAGGTACTATCTTCCCTGCCTTCCCTGCACTGTTGGCTTTTGTCATTCAAAACAGCTGCTCACAGCTTCAGGGCCTAGGCTGGCTGAAGTGGGCTTCCAGAGCCTTCTGTCCCTTTACAGGGACAAGCATGTGTAACATAAATATACAAAACAGGAGAACTGCAGGAAGCTGTCACAGGCCCATCACATGACTTGAACCTCCTGAGCCCCAACACTGGGTTTCGCTCCGCACAGCAGCGTGCCCAGGCCGTGCCCAGGCCATCAGTGGCAGGACTGTCTGCGCCTGAAACAGCTGCTTGTCAGTCTGGCCCTGTTTTATCTGGCTGGAGGGGAAAGAGATAAATGGAATCCTGTCCCTAAGATGTTGATTAGGGCCAAGTATAAGCAGAGCAATTTGGAATTCAGGAAATGATTGACATTCTTTCTATCTATCTAAATACATGCAGAGTTTTTTCCAATTACATTTGCTATTCCCTTTACAGTCTTAGTGTCTGGAAGAGGAAATGTGGAACAATGAAGAGAACAATGCCTGTCTCGAATGTCCTTCTCAAACATCCACATACTGGAGCACCTGCAATTCCCTACTTTTCCATTCTATCCGACTCTGAAATACTCCTCAAGGAGTCAAAAAAAAGAGCTTCTCTCCAAGATTAAGAGAAGCATCTGGTGACTGCCCTATATATAGTATCTGAGTAAGGTCAGAGGACCAACTGTGGTAAAGGGCTTGGAAGCAGCTGTCCCTATGCAGCATGTCTGGGTATCTGATGACAGACCCAGGGGTCACCCCCAGAGACCTCACCTAAACATCAGCGTGGTGTACAAAGGGGTCCATACCAGCGAAAGCCTTCCCAGGCCCCCTGGCTGACTGCAGCACAAGCCCCATCTGCTCCTCCGTGCTCCTGCAACGCCCCAAGTGCTTACCAGCCCCTATACCACCATGCTGCTCCTAGCCTTGGGCTGGCTCTGCAATGCCCTACCTACTGGCCCACCCTTCCTCTTCCTCGGCTTCACCCTCCCCCTCTCCCCTCAAGCGAGACAAAAATGAGTTCTGGAGTCAGATGTGGGCTTAAATCTTGGCTTCACCCTTTCTGGCTAGTCATACCTTCTCTGCATCTCATCTGCAAGGACTCAGTGATACAAAGCACAAGCCCCACACACAGATGCAGGCCCTCCCACCAGGCCCAGTGGGAGCACCCATTACTGAAACGGCAGTGTGCCGAGACAGGTGCCTGACTCTTTCAGTCAGATCTCAGGCTCCCTGAGGGACACAGCCCTGTCTGTCATCTGTTCGTCCACCTGGCCCAGAGCCTTGCACACGGGAAGCACTTCATCAGCGCTGGCTGTACTATCACCAACCAAAAAGTGCAGCAATGGGGGGTTTTCCACAGTCAGAGGCGCTTCGCCGCCTCCCATGGAACTGGGCTCCAGTGTGGGCGGGTCCGCAGGGATGTGATGTGTGTGCAGGTGCAAGAAAGGGCAGGGGGCTCCACGCCACATGCCTCAGTTTGCCCTCTGTATGCTCTGCTGTAGGAGAGGAAAACTTCCTTTCTTCCCTTCCAAGTGCTATGGCTGGTCTAATCATTAAATTGGCATAACAGATCAATAGGAGAAAAAATTTTTAATTTTGTATGTACAGGATCCCCCCCACCACAAATATGAGGCTATAAGAAGTGAGCAAAGCAGGCAGTTTTAGTACCTTTTAGACAAAACAAACAAACAAATACACCAATAAATTAGTGAAAATTGACAAGACAAAGGGGTTTGAGCTCTGGGCAGTAAATCAGCCAAGAATTAACAAGGTTTGTTTATACAGCCTTCTTGGCCTTGAATTTACCATCTCTCGTGATAAAGGTGCCTACTACTTTCTGGTACGGGGTGGGGGGGGCACCTTTTTTTTAACATTTTATTTATTTAATTTTAGAGAGAGGGGAAGGGAGGGAGAAAGAGAGAGAGAGAAACATCAATATGTGTTTGCCGTTCATGCTCCCCCTATTGGGGACCTGGCCCTCAACCCAGGCATGTTCCCTGACTGGGAATCAAACTTGGCCAACCCTTTGGTTCGCAGGCCAGCACTCAACCCACTGAGCCACACCAGCGAGGGCATTTTTTAAAGATATTTTTCAATCACAGTCTACATTCATTATTTTGTATTAGTTTCGGGTGTGCGGCATAGTGGACAGATAATCACACGCTCTGCTGGTGTCTTCCTGCTCCCTGATGCCTCCAGTGCACACCCGGCCCCCTGACGACATCGGGGGGGCACTTTCACAGGGCAGATGCATTCTGCTTCCAAGGGAACACAAGAGGCTCAGAGGGTCCTGTCCTTCTTACACCAGCTGTTTCTTAAAGACCTTTAATTCAAAATAATCAATATGCCAACATGGCATATTTTGGGGTGACATATATTTCTCCCCTTCACTGCCAAAGTCAATATACATGTTTGGAAGGGAAATGATGACAGCTCTATAGAGTCATTTGTATTGAGAGGAGGGGCGGCGACTGGCTCCGGACCTGTGTCCACCGCACAATTCCTGGTATCCAGCAGCTCAGCGTGCTCTCCAAACTGGAACGGTACTAAGCTGGGGACCTCGCTGAGCTGAGGCCGCACTCATCCTGCTTCCAGCCCTTCCAAGGTTGTGGCCAGGGGACAGCTGGAGGCTCAGCCAGTCAACAAAAGGCCATAAACCAGACATGCTGGCTGAATCCAGGAAAAGGCATGCTTTGTTTGACCCTCAAGGAGGTAATTAGTTGTCGACATTTAAAAATTGGGAGCCTTCACATAAAAGCTCTATTTCAACACCAGCTGCAGCTGAGCAACGCTGTCCCCTTAGGTGGGACATGCAGGCTCCAGTTTACCATGACCTTCCTCACTGGCCTTTGCCACCAGCATAGATGCTGGAAGTCTCATTGCCCTCAAGCTCTTGCTTTTACCAACTGAACAGAGGATGGTGACATACTCTTGTCCCCAAGTCACCAACCTGCTTCACTTATTTGCAACTGTGTTATGGTCCCCGAGTAGCTGAGCTGCTCCCCAAGCCCAGGCTGGCCTTCCCCCGCTCCTGCAAGCACTGCCTCCAGGACCCACCTCGCCCCAGTCCCGAGGTGGCGCCTGTTATGACCACCACAGCATCCTGGAGGCTGGCCTTCGTCCACACGCACCGCAGTAGCTTGAAGAGGCTAAAGATGCCCACACAGCCGAACAGCAGGGGCAGGATGGCCATCGAAGTCATGACCCTCACTGTCAGCAGACACTTCCTGGAAGAACCAAGACCAAATAAATTAATGACAAAATGGGAGAACTCAAGACAATTGCCAACCCTCTTCCCGTTAGTGTGACACAGAGCCCAGACATCTCTTGTGAGGACCCCAGCTCTGAGTCCAGTCCTGAGCACTACACTCTCACTCTGCATGGACATGAGCGGACTGCTGTGCCATAGACATGACGATACCTCTCAGAGGTGCGCAGTGGCCAGGACGAGCATGTCAGTACTCACCTGACTCTCCTTCAGAAACCTGTTTTGGGAAACCTAAGTAATACCTATTCTCATTTAAAATTTCTGGATATTTGTAAAACTAGATTTTTTTTAAAGGACATAGAAAACCACACCAACCTTTCTACCCCTCTCTGAACAGATGGATGGTATCTGGGATGGTCCACAAGGGTGCTCCCGGCCACAGGGCTCACGGACACCCAGAGGGAGTCCAGCTCACTGGAGCTCCCTTGGCCAAGCGCATGCACTGACTCAGGCTGCTGAGCAGGCTGCCCTGCAGTGCCCTGGGCACATTCTCACTTAGTGGTCACTGGTGACCCACAGGCAGCCAGAGGGAACCAGGAGCCACAGGTGCTTATGCAACAGTGTGCAGTCAATTCTTAGGAAATATATTTGTGTCTCCCACAACTGCCCCTAATTTCCTTACTCCTCCAAGTCTTCGCCATTACTCACTTATGTCCCTAGCCCAAAGCAACAACAGCTAAGAGGGGACGACGTGAGGTTAAATAAAGGTCAAGGGTGAGTTAGTGAGGAGCAACACCATGTTGGTCTCTTTGAAAGAAAAGCCCTGTGAGGCCAGTGGGCATGTGGGCCAGAGTCCATTACTCAAAAGCCCACTCACTGTCCGCCTCCAGGTCTGTGATGTTGTGAGCACAGGATTCTCTTCAGGAAGGAAGAGGATGGGGACTAAGGACAGAGTTCCTGTGAAGCAGCCTGAAGCATACAATTATTCATCAAATCAGAAGTAGCTATGTAAAACCCTCACCCACCTACTAAACATCACATCTCCTCAACTACTCATTTAAAAAATATATATATTTCTGCTTCCTGCCCCAAGGCAACATCAGCTCTGTGAATGTCATGAAGCCAGAGCCCACTCAAGACCAGCAGGGACCCCTTCCCTCCCTAGTTACTTTAATCTTAAAATTTAGGTTCAGGATGAGCTGTCCTGATCAAATCAAAACTGTTCCAAGGCAAAAGGGTTCTGCTCCAATTTTAACTACCAACTTAGTTTAGTATTTAGTTCAATTTTTCACCTGCCTTTCCAAATACACCTCAATTCTCATTCACCACAGGAAAGTTAACATTCACCCTGGCGGGGTGGCTCAGTTGGTTGGAGTATTACCCTGTACACCAAAAGGTGGCAGGCTGGATTTGTGGTCAGGGCACAGGCCTGGGTTGCAGGTCCGATCACTGCTTGGGGCACGTACGGGAGGCAGCCGATCAACGTTTCTCTCTCACATCGATGTGTGTATCTCTCTCTCCCTCTCTCTCTCTCTCCCTCAAATCAATAAACATATCCTTGAGCGAGGATTAAAAACATAACATTCTTGGATAAACAGCTATAAAAATACTGTTTTCCATCGACTTGCATTTAATCTACTTCTGAAAACCCCCATCCATTGTCTGCTAAGTGGATGCATTTCATTTTCACCCCACATTGTGCCAAGCCTACAGTTAGATGAACAGGTAATTAAAGTGGGTTTTGAAGTCTCAAACTCTACCTGGGTACAAATGGCATCACCCCTGTCCCCAGCAGGAAGCTCAAGCCAGGTGTTCTGGCCCATAACTCAAGCTGAATCCCAGGGTAGATGCTAGGACCTGAGGACCCTTTGTCTGGCACCTGGGAAATACTCAAAAATTTGGCTGACACCAAGCACCAGCGCCTCTACCACTCTTCTGCTCTGCAGGTGCTGCTGGGGGTCTTCCCAGGGCTACATGATGGCAGTGTAGGGGTCACAAGGATGAACCCACCCTGTCTGGGTTCACATCCGAGTTCAGCTACTTTCCAGCCTGCTTAGGGTCCTCAGGGCTTTGAGCATCAGTACCCTCATTTGTAAAAGGAAGGGAAGCGTATACCTGCCTCGCAGGTTTGTTATGAGGTCAGACGCATCAGGACTTGGAAATATGTGCAGGGTCCCTGGCGCAGGGTAAGCACTCAGCAAACTTGGCTGCGGTCAGCACCCTCATAGCCCAACTAGCTGCTGGCTTCTGGCCCAGGAGTCAGTTTCTCAGCAATTGGGCTTCCAAGGTTGTCTGAAAGAGTCCCTAGTTTATGAGAACCGGTTTCTTCCAAAGAAAGGAAACTCACTTAACATGCACTTCTCTGTAGTTTTAAACTTTTATTCCTTCATATCTTTAATTAAATTAACAAATAGAAAAAAAAAATGCTCTGCAAAAGCCAGGACTCCATATCCCATGGCTGTCAGACACTGTGGCTACCCTAACAGTCATGAGGCCAACACAGACAGGAGAGACCAGACAAGCTTTGAAAGTAACCCCCTCCATGGTCTCCCCACACCTGGGAAGGGCAGGATACAAATAAACCATCCCCTACAGGGCCCCCTACTGGAAAACAAGTCCAGCTTCTAACAGACTGCACTTGCATGCACCTAGTTAAAACCTGAGCCAATAATCTATGACATGAAGGAGGAGAGAAAATGACACACTGTCTTGCACACTTCTGAAATGCCCAGTGCACCTGACACATCGCTGCGTGCCGGCCATGACTTCCTAGCCCTGGGGACCACTCTGCAAGGCAAATATGGCACCAGGTAAAGGAATCCATCCCTGGCCCCTGGGCCAGCTTTCTGTGGGCGTAGCACACGCTTGTATGCAGCCTCACGAGCTTTTAAGGAATCAGAATGCAAAGTAAATGAGACATCAGTACTGACTCTCCTCAGCTAACACAGGATGGTGATGGCGGGAAAAGATGCCCTAGAGCAGGCCATTTACTTCAGAGAATCAGGTTCAATTTCAGGGTAACTTCCCTGACCAGGTTAAGCTGGTCACATAGGCAATGTCAACACTTCCTGGGAGTTTTTCAAATTCTTAAAGTCTTCCCAGCTTTTATGCCACTCTGCAGTGCGCGGGGTCACACCGCTGTGCCCCAGGGCTGCAGGGCTTCCCAGGCTCCAGAGTCAGTGGGGTCACCTCCTCCCTGTCTCACCCTTGGCAGTCAAGACGGCCACGAGAGCCAGGACCAGAGATAACTCAGCACCTGGGGGCCTTCTCCAAGTAAAAGTGACAGCTCCAAAGTGGAAGAAAGCAATTGTGTTCTTGGTTGGACACAACTCCAAGTTAGGAAATAAGTTTCCTATGTAAAGCAAGTTCAAAGGAGGCCTTTTTTCCTATGAAAGTGGCATATAAGGAGAACTTCATATCTTTAATTAAATTAAATTAACAAATAGAAAAAAAAAGTGCTCTGCAAAAGCCAGGACTCCATATCCCATATCCTCAGCTTGTTTGTAAGTTTCACATTTTATATCAAAGGCCTTTTAAATACTAGTTTCAGATACAACTAGGAAGGTGAGATGGATGGTATAAAAAAGGAGCTGGGAAAAAATCTTACTCATGATTTCCAGCATTTTGAGATCAGCCTGTAGAAAGAAGGGACCACTATGAGCCACATGGGAAAGCAGGACAGACCTAGAGAGACAGACAGACAGAGAGGGGGTGGTCAATAAAAAAAGGTGAGCTAGCCCCCCTTTGGACAGAATCCGTAGGTCACAGGTGGTCTAGACCCACAGAGGGCACTGTCTGCAAGGTCAGGCGGCACCTGCAGTCACAACCACCCTTAACTGGCAGGAGAGTAACCTGTGGCATGACCTTACATCAGGAGCTACACCAGCTGGCACAAGGGAGTTAGAGTTCAGGTATTCACACACTGAGCCCATCTGCTGGGTTCTCATATATCAGACTGCAGCGGGGTTAAAAGAGTGTAAAGGTAGAAAGTTCCTTCTCAGGTGTTCCTTGGGCCTGGGCAGCCAGGAAGTCTATGGCTTCTCACTGTGATTCGCAATTCAGCTGCTCTCTTATTTTCCACTGAGAAGTTCTTTAAAAGGGCTTTCAGAATCTCAAACTAGAAACAAGAAATCAGCTGAGCAGAAATGTCCCCTATTATGTCATTTGTCCCCCTCCTCATACTTTAGTCAAAATTCTACATTACATTTCACAGATGAAATCTGTTCCTAATATTCCTCCTTCTCTCAACTGGTTATAAAAATTTTTTAAACTGAACTATTAATATAAAACAGATTGTTGGCATCTACCTAGAAACCACACAGAAATCAAACCACTGACAGGCACATCTGAAAACTGAAGGAGGGAATCTGAAAACCTTTCAAGGTTAAAAACTAATAATGATTTCAGGTCTGCAAGGCTTAGTCATGAAGTAATTTGCCATGTTACACACGAGAAAATCAGGCTAAAGGGCAGAGAGAGCGTCCATCTGGAAGGCAGGGTGCTGCAATCATGCAGCGAGGAGTGGCTCCGTGTCACCAAGAGCAGTTAGGATCTCTCATGCCCACATACCTCTCCCCATTCCTACAATGTCATAATTGACGATTAGCTCGAAACAGCTGACTCTAAAAGGTGACATAAGCTATGGGCCACGCTTATGACCCATATCTGAAAATAGGTATCTATTTTCACAAAGTAAAGCAGAGTAAAGCTGCTGTTTTGGTATGCGGCAAGTAAGAAGCAGCTGCTAAGGCTGTCTTCAACTGGAAAAAAAGAAAACGGTCCCACCTCAGATGGCAGCTGCCGTTAACAGTGGCGGGTCCCAGCACCAGTGTCTTCTCTGATCTTTTGAGCTTGGGCAGTGTGACTTAGATTAGAGGCCAGAGGAGACCAGCAGGTCAGCAAGCCCTCCCTGGAATGCTGGAACAAGCCATGGACAAGGGGCCCGGAGGCTGTATTTTGGCATGCCGGCCTTAAGACTGCCAGTTTCCAGGAGGCCAGGCTGGTATTAGTTAAAATAAAATCAAAAGGAAGGCTAGAGGATACTTCAGACCAGGAACCTGAATGTGCAGTCCTCGGAAGAGAAACTAAACTGAAAGATAGCAGTGCTCCGCAGCAACACTCCGTCCCGGCTCAGAAAGCAGCAGAGAGGGGACACGTGCAGCTTCAGATCCTGCAGGGCGGCTACCAACACAAGAGCAGTCTGCCGGGGCTAACTATTTACTATGAGTCAGTCTTAGTTCGGTTTTTAAAAACAACTCTTTATGACTGCAAATCAGAAGTCTCCTAAAAACATAAAATAAGATAAAAAACAAAAACACAGTACTTATGAAGGCTACCTAGACATCTTGACTCAACAATTTTGATTTCCAATGTGCTTTAGAAAGCAAAGATGCTGGAGTGTCTGCATCCTGGAGGCCCCAGTCCCTGGACAGAAACCCAACGAAGGCACTGCTGTGGGGGTGAAGCAGAAAAAGCACCACATCGATACCAGGGAGCTGGGTTCAAGTCCACTTTGTCATGCACTTGCTGTACGACATGGGCAAATTTACTCACTGTCTGCAATTAAGTGTCCTAACTTCAAAACGGGGACAACTATTTCAATGAGACAACAGACAGGAAAGCACGTTGTACATGCTAACGTCCTGAACGAACGGCTGCCAATTCATAAAATGACTGAAAAAAGGCAACTCCCAGAGAGGATTTCAGAGAGGAACTGAGCAGTGGCAGCCCAGGTGGCAACTTCAAGGACTGCTCATGTTAAGGACGTTTGGTAGAAAGACAAAACTGATTCCTCTATAGCCACACTTCCCACACTGTGGGGCATTTCAGGTCCTGGACGTCACCCGCTCACCCACTCAACTGTTTATCAAGTACCATCTACTACCAGACAGTGTGTGCGGACCAGGGTATAAGGCATTTGAGCAAAGGAGAACTCACAGCCCAGACAGAAAAACTGACAGCAAACAAAGAAATAAAAATTAAATGACTGTAAAGGTGATAATGAAAGAAATAACCGTGGTTATTTCTAGCTAAAGGACAGGCCTCACATAAAGCTTTAATTCAAAGGCGAAACAATTCAAACCACTGTGCTGGCCTCACAACAGACAACCAGGGGCAGCTGCTAGTTTGTGACTCTTAAATTTTAGATTATCACCTTAAAAAATTATGTATAACAACATCAACAAAAGGCGCTGACGGAAATGTGGAATCAGGAATTCGGCGCATTTAAAAGGCATGGCTGGAGCTCAGACCACGGCGTCTCCCAGGGTCTGTGCGCAGGCGCCAGTTTCACAGATAAACTGTGTCAGAGGGTTTCAGGGAAACGGTGGAGTAGGAAGCACTAGAGATCTGTCTCTGCACTGACAGAATCTGACTGATGCAACTATTTTGGAACTCTGAGACTAAAGAAGACTTGAAAATTCCAGGAGAAGCTTGGATGGTAAATTGTGGTTAAGTTCCACCACTTCCAGCTCTCAGTGCAGGGGCAGGCAGCTGTACACCAGACCCTGGAGCGACCTGCACACAGCTGAAGAGAATGAGTGTGGGCAGAAGGATCTGTGCTGTTAGGGATCTGTGCTCCGACTGCTGACTGCGGCTTATCACAGAGCTGCAAAGCAGCTGGCAGCCATTGCTGCACCTCCTCCCCTTCTCCTGACATGACTTCCAGAGTATTTAAGGGACCTGCATCATTTTATCTTCTCTTCATTTTTGTTTTTCCCTATCGGGAACCAGTAACTGAAGAGCAGGACTTACGAAAGCAGTGAAATGTTTGGAGAAAATTGAAAGTGACCACGCATGCCCAGGAAAAGGCTGAGAAAAGACCTGTGAAGACTAAGCTGATCCTTGGCACAGAGACATACAAAAAAGATTCAAAAACAATAAACAAAAAGAAAAGAAAAGAAAAAAACATCGAATGCTAGAGACTAAAAAACATGATTTTCAGAGTTACCACATTATTAAATTCCAACATCCAGTTTCATCAAAATAATCGAAAGGTATACAAAGACACCGGAAAGAAAGTACAGCCCACTCAAAGAAGAAAGAAAGCAACAGCAATTATCCTTGAAAACGAACTGAATGTAGATCTGCTACATAAAAATATAAAGATGCTTAAGAAACTAAATGAGGATGTATAGAAACCAAGGAAATTACTGTACCAGAAAAAATGGAAATACAAATGACACAGAAAGCCTAAAAAGAAACCAAAAGGAAAATACTGGAGCTGAAAAGTAAAACAACTGCAATGAAAAATACGCATCAGGCCAGAACTGAGCAGGCAGAATAAAGAATCAGTGCTTGAAATATAGGACAAGGGAAATTACTGACTCTAAGGAACAGACCAAAAAGAGTGAAGAAAAGTGAGCAGAGTGTAAGGAACTTGTGGGACACATAAGGCAAACCAACAGAGGCACTGCAGAAGTCCCAGAAAGAGAAAAGGGAAAGGGGCAGAGAGAAGTTTTGAAAAAATAGTGACTGAAAGCTTTCCAACTTTGATGAGCCATGAAATAAACAGCCAAGAAACTTGACAACTCCAGGTAACATAAATTAAAAGAGAGTCATACTGAGATATTTTATAACCAAAACTTCTAAACACAAAGACAAGGAAAGAATCTTGAAAGTTGCAAAAGAGAAGTGACTCATCACAAACAAGAGATCCTCAATAAGACTATTTTTGACCCTGAGAATGAGAAGGGCTCCTGGTTGCTAACTGGGCTCAAATTTAAAAATCCAGTGTGGCAGCCATTTCTACACAGGGCCTCTCAAGCAAACTGCACTTCAGGGAGAAGCCTGCACTGAACTGCCTGCCGGCACAGTGTCCCTGCCATCTGAGCAGCCCTTATAAAGGAGTTCCTGGGATCCTATTTCAACCAATAGGACGGAGACGTTCCCGGTCCAGCTGGAGCTGTGCTGCTATATATAAATTAGCATCTTTTACAATTTTTACCTAATTTTTTCAATTACGTTGGCATTCAATACTATTTTATATTACTTGCAGGTGTACAACATAACGGTTAGACACTGATATAATTAACAAAGTGATCCCCTTGATAAGTCTAGTACCTGCCTGGCAAAATACATAGTTATTACAATATTGACTATATTCCCTATGCTGTACTTGACATCCCCATCACTATTTTGTAACTACCACTTGTCCTTCTTAATCTCTTCACCTTTTTCACCCAGTTCCCAACAACCCCATCCATGTGGCAATCATCAGTTTGTTCTCTCTGTCTGAGTCTATTTCTGTTTTATTTATTCATTTACAGTGTTCTTTATATTCCACATTAAGTGAAATCATATGGCATTTGTCTTTCTCTCACTTATTTCACTTAGCATAATACTCTCTAAATCCATCCACATTGTTGCAAATGGTAAGATTCCATTCTTTTTATGGCCAAGTAATATTCCATTGTATATATGTAACCACAATTTCTTTATACAATCATCTAGCAATGACCACTTTAGTTGCTCTCATATCTTGGCTATTATAAATAATGCTGCAAAGACATAGGGATGTATGTGATGTCCATCCGAAAGAAGTCCAGCTACTGTTAATGTAACAAGAATGGTTTGAGTGACATCAGTGTAACCTGCAGCCAAGGACAGTGGACTAGAATGTGCATGTGTAAACAATGACGACTTCACTGCACTAGTCAGTGGGGGTGGTAGACGCTGTTGAGTGAGCAGGTGTACTGCGTAGTTGTTGCATTCAAAATGACTAAGTGAGAAGAGCAATGAATCTGCATCAAATTTTGTGTTAAGCTTGAACATTCCTCCGTGGAAACTATTCAGATGATTCAGAAGGCTGCAGCTATGGGCACCTGGTGATTGGCAGCTTCATCACAATAATGCACTTGCTCATGCATCATGTCTCATACAGAGATTTTGGCAAAACATCAAATCACCCAGGAGACTCAGCCCCGCTACAACCCAGCTTTGGCACCCTGTGACTCCTGGCTTTTCCCAAAACTAAAATAACCTTTGAAAGGGAAGAGATTTCAGATTGTCAATGAGATTCAGGGAAAATATGATGGGGCAGCAGATGGTGACTGGGAGAACTGGGTAAGGTCTCCCAAGGTGCCTACTTTGAAGGGGACTGAGGCATCATTGTCCTATGTACAATAGTCCTCATGTCTTCTTCAATAAATGTCTCTGTTTTTTCATATTATATGGCAGGATACTTTCTGGACAGACCATGTATATGCTGTCTAAAAGAGACCCACATCAGAATGAAAGATATACACAGACTAAAAGTATTTTAGGAAATACTAAAGATAGAAAAAAATATGTCCTACAAATAAAAATGTTTTAAAGCTGGAGTAGCAATACCTATATCTGACAATATAAATACTAAAACAAACGGTATATATAATAACAGACAAAGAAGGACACAACATAATGATAAAGGGAGCAATTCAACATTATGTAACCCTTGTAAACATTTATGTACCCAATATAGAAGCACTTAATATGCAAAGCAAATATTGAAGGACAGTAATACTGTTACCATAGAGGATTTTAACAACCCACTGACATCAATGGAGATATCTTCCAGTCAGAAAATCAACAAGGAAATGTGGGCTTAGCTGACAGACTAGATCAGAGGATTTTAACTGGTATCTACAGAGCATTTCCTCTACAAGCAGCAGAACATACATTCTTTTCAAGTGCACATGGGACATTTTCTAGACTAGACCACATGTTAGGACACAAAACAAGTCTCAATAAACTTAAGGAGACTGAAATCATATCAAGCATTTTTTTCTGACCATAATGGTATTAAACTAAAAATCAATCACAAATAAAAACCAAGTTAAAAACACATGAAGACACAAAGGCTAAATAACATATTACTAAACAATGAATGAGATCAAGGAAGAAATCAAAAGATACCTGGAAACAAATAAAAATTAGAGCACAACAACCCAAAAATCTATGGGACACAACAAAAGCACTTCTTAAAAGAGATATTCATAGCATTACAACCCTACCTCAGGAAACAAGAAAAATCTCAAATAATCTAAATTTACACTGAAGAAACTTTAAAAAGAACAACAATAAAAGTCCAAAGTGAGTAGAAGAACAGAAATAATAAAGATCATACCAGAAAGAAACAAAATAGATCTATAAGAATAATACAAAACATCAATGAAACCAAGAGCTGGTTTAGCTGATCTAAATGTACATCTTCAGTTTTTCCCCCTTTTCAAAGTATCTCTTTATTTCAGATGATATTTTAAAATAACTTATATTTTTACTATGCTTTATGGTCAAAGACCGTAAAATTAATAACTCAAATGAATAAGATTAAAATTTTTGTTTTACTTGATTCTATTGAAATTCCAATTACTTAACCAAGTTATACATGAGGTAATTTTTAGGTGAAAAAAATATCAGCCACAAAGAATAAAGTTAACCAACTTCAAGAATACACAACAATCATAGTGTCCACCTTATATTCAGAGTTTACAAATTCATATATTAACTACTGTAGATCCAAAAAAAGTTTACTATGTAATTTAAAAGCAAATACATTCTTCACTTTTTACATCAAAATATGTTGGGAAATAGGGGGCAAAAAACTTGGCAAAATTTGTTTTAGTAACAGAAGACAATGCAATAAGAACTCCAAATGGAAACTAAGACCAGTGTGTAAAGTTTCTAACTTCTAAACAGACACACACTTATTTATCTAAAAAATATTTTGGTAGATAATTGGATTGACAATATTTTTGCTGTAAATAAAAAGTACAGTTTTCCAATTACAGCCTTATAGCTAGCTAAACAGCTTTTAAAAACATGTACAGGGAGGAGCTAACAGTCCTCTAAAACATGCACACATAAGTTACACTAAAAGATCTCTGCTAAAATTCAACTATATTTAAATGGGTCTTACTGAAGTAGGACACTCAGGATACTAGAAATCATTTAAAACGTGAGTACAGTACAGCTATAATAACAGCATGACATTGATAAAAGTTACAGAAGAGATTATTGCTATACTATTCCCCATAAAACATCATGAAACTTTTTCTTACAAAAAGTATAACCTCAAGTTACTTTTTCTCTTACAATTTCATGCTTCATGTATCTCTGAGGTTTTTATACAACAGAGAATAGTTCTTAAATCTTTTTTGTAAGGGTTCAAAGTATTTACATGTGTAACTTCACATTATACATTTTGCCCTTCTTGTTTCCCAAACATACAGAGACAATACACATTTTTCTCAAAAATGAAATAAGATGTCCACATTAAAAAAATTAAGCCACAAAAAGTTCCAGAGCTAAAAAATATTATTCACATAGCACGAAGTGATCTACTACTCCAAAGTCCAAAATATTTAAATGAAGTCCATTTATATAGTATCTTGTTCGCTTTTCAATGGAACACTACATTTACTGAGGTGAAATCACATTATTTTTGCTCTTGAGTCAACAAGTGTACACAAATGTTCTTTACACAGTTATTAAATCCAGAAGACCACCCTGGGTGGTGGGCTCAGTGAGCTGGGCGCCAGCCTGTGGACCGGTCCACTGCTGGTCGGAGCACATGCCTAGTCGGAGAGGCACCTGAGCAACATTTCTTGCTTACACTGACGTTTCTCTCCCTTTCTTTTTCCCTCCCTTCCCCTCTCTCTAAAAATAAATAAATAAAATCTTTAAAAAAATAAAAATAGGAGACCAAATTGAATGTGTAAAGAGATATCATTCAGTTGGAATTTCCAGAGTCATCAAGAGGTGGAGGAGAGAATGGATTTACTTGGTTGGTCTCCATAGCTTGGTAGTCCAAAAACAAACAAACAAACAAACAAAAACGGCCACAACAACAAATAGCAAAATTTTTATCCACTTGGGAATCCACTTGGGAGCGCCCCTTAGAGATGACTTAGCTATCACAGAGCTCACTAATGAAGATGTTCTGGACCAGCCTGTGAAATATGGGGTGAATCCTGGCCCTATCGTGGGAACAACCAGGAAGCTACATAAGCAAAAGCTGTTGAACTGAGAGAACAAGGAACAGAATTAAGATCTTCTACTCCTTTGCCAACAATTTCTTCTTCGGTAGAAAACACAAAACAATGGAAGTAATGACTTTGGCACGTACAGTGACACTGAAGACCCTAAAACAGGGGTCAAGCTTGAGAAGAGAGAATCACTACAGGGCAAAGACTCCAACGCTCAAGCGAAGAAGAGCTGGACACAATCAGAGCTATTCCCAAGCTGGGATAGCTGAGACTGGTGGACAAGTGGATCTTCGAAAGGCAGACCTCTGCTGGCATTAACTAGGGAAGCCACGAGAGGGCTGAGAAGAACTCTGAGGAAAAGAGTGGATACTTCAGAATATTTTTGTACAGATGGTGCAATAATTTCAGAGAGTACTCCTATACCTGAAACTATAATGGCTTCAAGCAATGAAATTTTAGTTGTCAACAGGGTGACTGGAAATTCCAAGCATGCAGTTCCCGTTCTACCAATCACTGAATTCTCAGACATACCCAGAAGAACACCAAAGAAACCACTGACAAGAGCTGAAGTGGGAGAAAAAAAACAGAGGAAAGAAGAATAGAAAGGGATATTCTTAAGGAAATGTTTCCCTTCGAAGCACCTACACCAATAGGAATTAATGCTAGTTGCCACAGACCAATCAAAGGGGCTGCTGACCAGCCATTAGAACTCAGTGACTCCAGGATGGAGGAATCTTATATTCCTAAGGATATTCCCTTGGCAGATGTCAAGTCAGAACATTTAATCTTGTTGAAGATATCAATACTAACCAATGTGATCTACAGATTCAATGCAATCCCTATTAAAATTTCAATAACAATTTTTGAAAAAATAGAAAACCCACCCCAAAGTTCAAATGAAATCTCAAATATCCCAGAATAGCCAAATCAATCTTGAAAAAGAAAAAAGAAAAACAAATGCTAGAATGCTCACAGTTGTTGTTTTTTTTATTGTTGTTCAAGTAGTTGTCTGCATTTTGCTGACACTTATTTGAAAACTTAACACAGTAATCAAAGCAGTGTGATACTGGATTTAAGACAGACATATATATCAGTGGAATAGAGAGGCCAGAAATAAATCCTCACATATATGGTTCAATGATTTTTGACGATGGTGCCAAGACCCTTGGGGAAAGGATGGTCTTTTCAACAAGTATTACTGGGAAAACTTGATATCCACACGCAAAAGAATGAAGGTGGATTTTTACCTAACAACATATGCAAAAATTAACTTGAAATTGATCAAGGACCTAAATGTAAAACCAAAAACTACAAAAACTCTCAGAATAAAACCCAGGGTCAGGGTCCACCGTATCAAATGAGCCAGTCAGAATATGAGGCCAGTGCAGAGGAATGCAGAGCCAAACTGATGGAGACTTGTGTCCTGATGACAATGTTTGTGCTCCTGGATCCACCCATGCCTGAAGCTAGTAGCCTCTGGATTTTTCAGTTTTGTTAACCAATAAATACTCTTTGCTTAAGTTTAAAAAAACATAGGGCAGAAGCTCAAATTGGATTTGGCCACGATTTCTTGGCTATGATTCCAAAGGCACAGGGAACAAAAGAAAAAACTAGACAAATTGGACTTCACAAAAATTTTAAAATTAAGCACATTAAAAGACACTATCCACAAAATAAAAAGGCAACCCATAATGAGAGGAATAGTTGCAAATCACAGATATGTAAGAGATTAATATCCAGAATATATACAGAACTCCTAAAACTCCAAAACACAAAAAGCAACCTGGTTCCAAAATGAACAAAAACTTGAATAAACATTTTTCTAAAGAAGAAATAAAAATGGCTAGTAAGTGTATGATCAGCCTTACTTAGTCATCAGTAAAATGCAATTGAAAACTATGAGATATTGCCTCATACCCATCAGGATATAGAATAACTGAAACTCTTGTGTACTGTTGGTAGAAATGTAATATGGCACAGCCACTGTGGAAAACAGCACATAGGTTCATCCAAAAATTTAAAACAGATTACCACATGATCCAGCAATTCCACTACTGGATATATAGACTCCAATCACTGAAAGCAGGGTCTCAAAGAGTTACCTGTACACTCATGTTCATAGCAGCATTATCCACAACCGTTAAAATTTAGAAGGAAACCAAACGTCCATTGACCAATGAATGGATAAGCAAAATACAGTATGTACATACAATGAAATTTTTTAAATATATTTTATTGATGATGCTATTACAGTTGTCTCATTTCCCCCTTCATTCCCCTCCACCCTGCACACCCTCTCCCACCCACATCCCCCCCCCTTTAGTTCATGTCCATGTGTCATAAGTTCTTTAGCTTCTACATTTCCCATATTATTCTTGCCCTCCCCCTGTCAATTTTCTATCTACCATCTATGGTACTTATTCTCGGTAAGTTTTTCTCCTCTCTCCTCCTCCCACTCCCCTGTTGCTAACCCTCCATGTGATCTCCAGTTCTGTGGTTCTGTTACTGTTCTAGTTGTTTGCTTAGTTTGTTTTGGTTTTAGGTGTGGTTGTTAATAATTTTGAGTTTGCTGTCATTTTACTATACATGTTTTTTATCTTCTTTTTCTTAGATAAGTCCCTCTAACATTTCATAAAATAAGGCCTTGATGATGATGAATTTCTTTAACTTGACCTTATCTGAGAAGTGCTTTATCTGCCCTTCCATTCTAAGTGAAAGCTTTGCTGGATAGAGCAATCTTGGATGTAGGTCCTTGCCTTTCATGACTTGGAATAATTCCTTCCAGCCCCTTCTTGCCTGCAAGGTCTCTTTTGAGAAATCAGCTGACAGTCTCATGGGAACTCCTTTGTAGGTTACTGTCTCCTTATCTCTTGCTGCTTCTAGGATTCTTTCCTTCATTTCAGTCTTGGCTAATGTAATTATGACGTGCCTTAGCGTGTTTCTCCTTGGGTCCAGCTTCTTTGGGACTCTCTGAGATTCCTGGACTTCCTGGAAGTCTCTTTCCTTTGCCAGATTGGGGGAGTTCTCCTTTATTATTTGTTCAAATAACTTTTCCACTTGTTGCCCTTCCTCTTCCCCTTCTGGAACCTCTATAATGCAGATGCTGATATGTTTAAAGATGTCCTGGAGGTTCCTAAGCCTCTCCTCATTTTTTTTTTTTTTGAATTCTTGTTTCTTCATTCTTTTCTGTTTGGTTGTTTCTTTCTTCTGGTCCACTCCATTGATTTGAGTCCCAGTTTCCTTCCCATCACTATTGGTTCCTTGTGCATTTTCCTTCATTTCACTTAACATAGCCTTCATTTCTGCATCTAATTTGCAACCAAATTCAGCCAATTCTGTGAGCATCCTGATTACCAGTGCTTTGAACTGTGCATTTGATAAGATAAGTTGGCTATCTCTTTGTTGCTTAGTTGTATTTGCTCTGAAGCTTTGGTCTGTTCTTCTGTTTGGGCCTTTTTTTTGGGGGGGGTCTTGTTGCACCTGTTACATATGAGGGGCGGAGCTTAGGTGTTCATCAGGGCTGGGGCAACCCAGACACTGGGTTGTGACACTGTATGTGGGGGTGAGGGTCCGAGAGGGAACAATGGTGCTTGTTCCACTCTCTGTCAGATTTCTGTCCCTTCCGCCTCTTCCCCCAAGCAAACTGGGCCTTTCTGGTGCTGATTCTCATGTGGGTGGGCTTGTGCATATTCTAGGACCTCGTGGGTCTCTCCAATGAACTCTCCTGTGAGGCTGGGAGTCTCTCCTGGCACCTAAACCCCACAGGTGTTTTCAATTGGTGCTTTCAGGCCTTATTTCGCAGTGCTGGGACCCTGGGTTGGATGGTCTGTCTCACTCCCCAGTTTCACCTGGTTCATCTGCGTGTGAATGTGAGACCACCCGGTCAGCCAGCCATCTTGTACACAGTGCCTTGCTTCACAATCACTGCCTCACTGGGTCTGCCCGTTGTCACCCCATGCCCAGGGTCCGCCTGCTGCCATCCTGAGCGCCCAGGGTGCCTTCCACGCCTGGTGCCACCAGTGTTTGTGCTGCAACCCCTCTCCACCTGGCCACCTGACTCTGCCCCACCTACCGGTCTGGATGAATGTGTCTATTTTAACTCCTTGGTTGTCAGACTTCTATACAGTTCAATTTTCTGTCCCGTTCTGGTTGTTATTTTGTTTCTAAGTTGTTGTTTTCCTTATTTTGGTTGTGGGAGGAGGTATAGTGTGTCTACCTAAGCCTCCATCTTGGCCGGAAGTTACATACAATGAAATATTATTTGGCCCTAAAAAATAAGGAAATTCTGCAGTATGCTACAGCATGGACACTGAATACATGCTAAGGAAAATAAGCCAGCCACAAAAGAACTAATACTGTAGGAAATCACTTCTATGACATATGTAGTCAAATCCATAGAGACAGAAAGTAGAATGGGGTTGCCAGGCACTGGGCTGGGGGTAGGGGAATGAAGTGTTATTTTTTAATGGACACAGAGTTTAAGTTTTAAAAGATGAAGAATTCTGTAGCCAGGCAGTGATACTAACAGCACATTATGACTGTATTTAGTACCACTAAACTGTATGCTTAAAAATGGTTAAGATGGTAAATTTTGTTATACGTATTTTATTGCAAAGAAAAAAATTAAGTACATTATTCACAGAGGATTAAATATTAAATGCTAATTTCAAAAAGGCTCATAATTGATAATTTTGAATTCTAATGAATTGTTAGGTTTCCTCATGAATTTGAATTAGAAATTATTAACCTGTCTCTATCCACTGTCTCTCTCTTAGATAATCTGCCTTAATGTAATTTATTTGGGATAATGGGTAATCCTGAATTTTTAGGCCTAAAAACCCTAGTTTTAAATTTAACTGGGAAATGGTCTTTACTCTGGCAGTTTTCGTAATGCCCCTACTCTGACCCTGCAGTGCACTGACATTCATGCATGAGAACACGTGGGAAGGTATTTCATATATTGGAAGGACTAAAGGAAAAATAAAGCCTAAAATCCTGACAGGGTTGTTCCATTGCCAACCTCTAAGCTTTCATTTAAAAATAGCCTAATTAGTACCCTATCACTTTATTTTCCCAGCATTCTAGCAAATAGCTCCCTGAGGACTTAGTTATACCTTCTCAGGACAGGCCACAGTAAGTACTTGATCAATCTATTCATTTCATCCAATGTTAGCAGATGTCCAACTTTCCCCCTACATAATATTCCCCTGTTTCTCTCTCAGAGTCTTTCAGTTAAAAAAGATTTGCCAAATTTCAGTCTACATTAAAAGAAAAAATTCCTTAAACTGAAAATATCTTTTATGCATTCACAATACTTATTGTCAGAGTATAATAGCATAAGGGCTATCTTTTTTTTCTTTTTTCTTTTATTTTTATTTTTTTTCTTTTTTAAAGGTTTTATTTATTTCATTTTAGAGAGGGAAGGGAGAGGGAGAGGGAGAGAGAGAAAGAGAGAGAGAGAGAGAGAAACATCAATGTGTGGTTGCTGGGGGACATGGCCTGCAACCTAGGCATGTGCCCTGACTGGGAATCGAACCTGCGATGCCTGGTTTGCAGCCCACGCTCAATCCACTGAGCTACGCCAGCCAGGGCAGGGCTATCTTTTAAACTGTATTTATACTAGCATATATAAATATATATGTATGTATAAATGCTTTTCTTCTAATCATATAAGCATTAAGAAGCTTAGCCATAGAATGATATGAAAGCAAATTTTAACATCAAACTTACAAGTCAGGAAATGAAAGATTTAAGCATGGCAAAATGCTAATGGTTGGTGATGTTGGGTAATGGGTAAAAGAGGGTTTGCTGTCGTATTTACTTCTGTGCATCTCTGAGCATTTCTGTAATTTCCCCTTCATGCTCAACTTTGCTAAAGTGAAGTTGGAAAAGTGAACAATTAGCTGCACTAGAAGTATCAACCTTGTAAGATAAAATTAGCTAATAAATACAAGTAGAACACCAAGAGAAACAAACTGACCAATGTCAAGTTATACTGGCATCGGTATGAGGCAGCCTAGTGTGGGGAGAGGGGAACTTGATCTGGGCCCTTGATGGGACCTGAGACCAGATGACTGACTGCAGAGTAAGTGACCAGACTCTTTCAGGCCTCACTTCCTGATATATTTTATGAACATGTGGTTCAGAGCTACGTTACTCTTTGTAGTCCAACCACTACCTGCAAGAGAAGCACCTGTTAAAACATAAATCAAGCCCTGACTGATGTGGCTCAGTTGGCTGGGCATCATTCAGCAAAGTGAGGGCTTGCTGGTTCGATTCCTGGTCAGGGTGCAAGCCTGGGTTATGGGCCAGGTCCTTGGCTGGGGTGTTAGACAGGCAACCAATCAATGTTTCTCTCGCACATTGCTGTTTCTATCCCTCTTTGTCCCTCCCTTCCCCTCTTTAATAAATAATGAATAAATGTATAAAACCTTAAAAAGAAAATCAAGGGCCTCACCCAATGCAGACCTTTGAAACTGATAATACCACAAAGGGTGACACCTGGGAATCTTGACTCTCTGATTTTAATGAGGACTAAAGTCTGAAACGCTTGAGGATCTTTCCAGTTGTCTACCCAGAGACAATGAGCCACCGTGGTGGTGATCCTCCACCCACAGGGTCATGAGTAGCCACCTTCCCTCCAACCTCTGCCAGCAGGAGTCCAGTGGAAGTTCCCAGCAAGGCCTCCCAGCCCCATCCCCTCCCAGTGCCCAACCTGCCACCATGTCTACCTGGCAATGACAGGAACCAATCTCATAATGCCCCTTATGGTCAGTCACCACAGGAAGTCCAGACCTCCTGAGGCAGCCCTTGGCTCCCAAATCCCAAATCATTTTGTGCACTCCTGGTCTGACCCCATCTCCCACCCCTCCCCATATTCTGAAACCCTGTGGTCCTCTGCTCTGAATAGCTGCTTCACCTTCTTGCTCCAGCAGTGTCCAGCTCCTTCTGAGCACATGGACGTCACTGCAGGCCTCTGCAGCAGTGCCGCCCCCCTCCCACAACCCCCATACACAGGCTGGAGCGGGTAGTGGGGTCATCTTTGCTCCTCACTACTCTTCTCCCCTCCTTCCTGTCAGCCATCTCCTAGACCACCCAGTTGTGACTCTACTGTCAGACTGTCACTTATGCCCCTCCATATAATAATCTGCTTTCCTTTGTCCTCACTGATTTTCTGCCTGCTGGATCTCTCCATTTCTGAAACAGAGGTGTTGACTTTTGCAAATGTAACACTAGATTCATCTACTTCTCTTTGTAGTTCTACCAGTTTTTGCCTCATGTACCTTGACATTGTTGTTTGGTGCATACACATTAAGAAGTGTTATGCCTCTGGAACATATATGTTACAGAGTGCTATGAGAGCTAACGTCACAATCCTTCATTCCTTTGAATGCAGTACAAAGTACTATAAATACGAACTCCTCGAACCAGAAGTACATTTTATTTCCAATTAATCTTTTCCATGTTTTGTAACTCTAACATACATGACATCATTATATGACATCACCATATAACATCCCTCCTTATTCCCGATCACTTTCCTTACTCTTAAATCTGTTCTGTCTGAAATTAACACAGCTACTCAGGCTTTCCCTTGAAGGAGGTAGTCAGTCAGGTGTTTCCCTGTCCCTAGGCAGGTTAGGCTCTCAGAAAATAGTTTCTCCCCAGGAGAAGCCTTGTTCAGGACAGGATGCTCTGACATATTTCAAAACTGTTACTTTCCCCCTCCTCCAGTGAATGCTGGAGAAAAAGCATTCAGCTTTTTACTTGTTGTTAGGATGAAAGGACAACTTCTACACTCCTCACATGACCAACAGGGCCTGGAAGTCCTGATGCCGTTCTTTGTGGAAAGTTAGCTATTAATCATAACATTGTTTCCCTGTTGGTAATGAGTAATTTCTCCCGTTGCTTTTAAGTGTCATCGATCTTTTGAGTTGTCTTAGACTCTTTTTCATTTATTTCCACTCTGATCTTTATTATTTTCTTCCCTCCACCCATCCAGGATGTGTGAGAGTTTATTAAGCCTGTGTAGGCTGGCTCACCTACAGGATCTGTTAAATTCCTAGCTAGTCCACTGGTGCAATGCCTGCAGTTAGGGACACATCCTCAGACTAGCAAAGCCACAAGCCTTCACCACTCACTTGCAATCAACATTGCTGCCCTTACTGACAAAACTGCTGGGCAAGACGTTTTGTTTTGTTTCCTCTCCATTCCAAGTAGGTGGCCTCCCTAGCATTGAGATTGCTAGCCTCCACTGCCTGCTCTGCCGTGGTCAAAGGGTTCCATGAATGATGAGCTGAGGTGAAGGGATGGAAGCAGCTCCAGACAGGAATACTAAGATTCTCACTGGTCTTACCTAATTGATGATCAGTGTTCTCTTTTGTTTGTAAGATTTTATTTATTTATTTATTTATTTTTAGAGATAGGGGAAAGGAGGAAGAAAGAAAGAAGGAGAGAAAAATCAAAGTGTGGTTGCCTCTCACGCATCCCTAACTGGGGTCCTTGCCCATAGCCCAGGTTGTGGAATCCAGGCTGACAGGGAATCAAACCAGCAATCCTTCATTTCACAGACCAGCACTTAGTCCACCAAGCCATACCAGTCAGGGCTGATCAGTAGTTTTTTCTTGAATAAATGCTTCCCCATTTGTTGTATGTCTTTGGTCAATTTCCAGACCTCTAGTAAGGTTACTTTTGACAATTTTGTCCTGTTTCATAGTTGGGTTTTTTGAGATTTGCCAACCTCCTCACTCTGCCATACCAAAGTCTTCTCCCTTGTCCCAAGGTCTAATACAATTTTTTCTACTTCTAGAAATTAATATTCTGACAATAACACAAACCTAATCAGAGTGAAATGTGTTGCAAATTTTCCTATCTGAATGTCTTATTTATCAAATACTGCATATCATTTAGGGTCTTTTACAAGATGCCTTGTAAGATCTTAGCTGTGTAAAGTTAAATTAAAAATATCGAGAGGAAGAAAGCGATTATCCTTAAAGTTGGGGAGGGAGATGCTAATGATTACAAAACTTTCTTCTTGTATAAATTCACATTTCCTCCCTTTATCCAGTTCCCCTGGCCTCATGTCAGTTGATACAGTTGTCCAGCCACAGCTTCCTTCTGACACAATACAGAATGAAATTTTGTTTCTTACCATTCAGTGTTTTTTTTCCTCCACTAAGTAGTATCTCTTTAAATTTAAGTCTATCTTGCTTTTTCAATAAGATCAAGTTGCCAGCTACCATCTTTCTACTGAAATATAAATGAGGTGTGAATAATAATTTCAACTGTTTATTGATACAGTATACTGACTGTGAAACCAGGTTGACCTTGGTTTGCAAACCAGTAACCAGGCTGTGTCTTTGGACTTAATATCTCAACCAGCTTCCTCACCTGCAGAATATGTCTAATATCTGTGTTACACAGTTGCAGGAAGAATTATATAAATATATGTATGTTAAGCTTTCATTAAAAAAAAAAGATTTTATTTATTTATTTTTGGGAGAGGGGAAGAGAAGGAGAAAGAGACAGAAACACCAACTGGCCGCCTTCCACAAGCGCCCCAGTGGGGACCAGGCCTGCAACCCAGGCATGTGCCCTGACTGGGAATCGAACTGGAGACTTTTGCTTTGTGGGACGATGCCCAACTCACCGAGCTACACTGATCAGGGCTGCTAAGCTTTTCACATGGCCCAGATAAGTGACAGAAATTGTCACTACAATTGCTAGGTTATCTATCTAGAAAGATGGTAGGTAATGTCAGAAAGAGTAAAGAGAAGGAACAGAGAAAAAGCATAAATCAATCTTCTTGCTGTGCCTGGCACTAATGGAAGGCTGAATTAATTAGTTTAATTTCCTTACCTCTCCTTATCTACCAATGAACAATGAAATGACCTTCTCTTCTTTATTCCCATTTTCATTAATTGAGATGCTTCTACATAGTGCAATATTCTTCCACAAGATCAAGGAGGATGCCCAGAATTGTCTGGTGCCTCCTGCCAGAACTTGTAGAAAGCTCTATTGTACTTGATCAGTCAATACATGGTCTCTCGTTGGTGGCCTAATGTGCTAGGCACAAAGTGGATGGATGTTCAATAAATGCTGCCAAATGAATGAACAAATGAAAAGCATATTAAGAAATCAACAAACCAACCGCCTTTAACACCTCAAGCTCCCTCACAGAATGCTTATCTCTGGGACTCAGGTGCTGGGACTTCAGGGTCCAATTGCTATTTCAAAGAGTTAGCAGTCAGCAAAAACTACAGCTCTTTGTGCAAGGTGCTGGATTGGGCTCTTGGAAGGTGCACACACAGGTATGCACCTGACTATTTTACTGTCATAGTTTGTAAATCTCCAGGTTAGGATGAGAGAAGAAGCTTGCCCTCTGTAAAGACCTGGAAAATGACAGGAAAAGGAGGAATGTGCTGCTTTCACATGCTTTTTATACATCACAGAGTGCTATGAAGCCTAATGTCACCATCCTTTGTTCCTTTGAATGCAGTACAGAGTACTATAAATACTAACCCCTCAAACAAGAAGTACATTTTTATTTCCAATATAACTAATCTTTTGTCTGTTTTGTAACTCTTTCTAACATACATGACAATTAATTAAAACAATACTAGTACACAGATTACTAAACAAACTAAAGGGAAGGTTATTTTTAGCCTGTTACCATTTATGGCTATTGTGGAAAAAATATTAATAACAACTACTAGCTTTTTTAGTGTTTGCAATGTACCAAGACGTGGGCTACAAACATCATACCCATGATCTCATTTCATCCTCAGAGCAATCCTATGAGGCAGATATGATAGTTATTTCCATTTGCTAAATGATAAAAGCACCTAAGTCACATAGCAAGCAAATGGCAAAACAGATTTGATCCAAGTATTCAGACTCTAAATAAAGCCCACATTCTTAACTCTTACATGCATCAAACAGGGGATCATGTAAAAAAAAAAAAAACACTAATGCTTAGTTGCAACTTAAACAGGAAGGGCCTGCTACTGTCTGGAGGTGAGCAGATCCCCAAACTCAGTTCTTATCACCTGAACAGAGTACAAAGGCTTTTATGGGATAACTTAATGTAAATAAACTAATTGCTTAATGGGAACTTGGTGTAATTTTCTTCACTTACTTTAGCTAATATTTTAAACCACTGGATTATATTGCCATATTCACAGAGAATGTTGAAATAATAGTAGTTTACTAATACAACTTCCAATTTAATGACTGCTAAGTCCTACTCACATAAACTTGGAAAAATTTACATTTCACTTCAAAACTTAGTGTTCCTATACAACGATGTGCTTACTTAACAAAATAAGAGAGAACTACAGCAAGTAAGCTCAAACCATTGGTTAGCAATGTTCAAGTAATTCAGCTGCCATCAGCATACCTCTTCCTCCAAAGAGCATTTTAGTGGCCAAGTCTCAGGTTAGTGTGAATTTAAGATGGGAAGGCCAGCTCAGATAGAATTCAAAGGAACTGGCTGAACTTACGCTGGTGGTGGCAAGAAGTTTCCAAGGTAAATTTACATGCCAATCTCCGTTTCCATCCCCATGCTTATGGCCTTCCAGGATAGATTAATGGAGAGTTCATTTCTCCATTAAAATCAGACCATTACCAGTCACAGAAAGGGCTCCTATGTGTACAACTGAAAGGATGTGAGAAATGGCATCGGTGACATGAAAGAGAACAAGACAAGTCCTCAAAGCACTGACTACCAGAGACAAGAGTTTTGGCTGGGACACAGCAGGATCTGGAATCACTGGGAACATGTTTCTTTAAGTCAATGAACAAGAAATTATGGGCTAGATCTGACCACTTGAGGGCATCCTAACCATGCACAAGTACAGAGAACTCACTTAAAAATCATCTCCAGAAAAAATCCCCACACTGTGCATGTTCCAGTTCAACATTTTCCTACACTGTAAATAAGTTTAAAACCAGAATTCTCCCTGTTGCCAAAGGGAAAGAGACCTTTTTTCTGCTTCCTTTTTCTTAGAGCTCTTCAAAACCTAGTATTTTTGATTCCTTCCTTTGTCCTTTTGATAAGTATGCAAATCTTTTAAAAGGCTAAATAAACAAACTCTAGACAATGATAAAAGCCAGGTACCTTTTTCTGAAAAGCCTAGAAACCATCTCTTTTAAATGTAAAAAAACATCAAAGAAGACAGCACCCCAACTCCCGGTCACCCTGGGAGGTTACAGGACTACTGTTCTTAAGGATTACAGATTTTCTATTTTTCCTCCAGATAAAGACAATTAACTAACACAGACGGCCACTCCAATTACCAGGTGAATTTAGAGTGAACTATAAAGGAGAACAGACAGCAGCTGGTGCCCTCAAGTCTTCTTACAAGAGGATAAATTACCATTAATCTCAAGACACTACGTAATGTATTGTAAGTGTTGGGATTTCTTTTTTGTTTTTGTAATCTATTTAGCAGATTAGGCTATGATGCATCCCATTCTGGGTTAATATTTATTCCAAAGTAGAATTATTTTCTCTTTCTACATTGGTAGAGACCATTTTCTAGGTTGACAGGAGATTTTATTTTTAACTTTCCCCTTACATAAATGTGAAGAACATTCCACATTTTCTACTGGGCTACCTTTTTCTTTGGGGGGTGGGGGGGCTCAGTTTCAGGCAAAATATTCCTCCCTGACAAGAGCTTTTTAGAGATTTAGCTCATTCCTGTTATTTAAGGGTTCGATCCTCCTATGCCACTGCCTTTGTGGCACCTCTATTTATATTATCTCAAAGACATTTAAAACTGAACTCACGCCCTTCCTCCAGGACCTCCTACCTCAGATGCACAAACCAGAAAAGGAAGAATTAGCCCAGACACTTTCCTCTCCCTTCTCACCCCACAGCAGAACCTCATACGTTCTGTTACCAAGCCCCTCTAATCGTAATTCCGAAATAGCCCTCAAATTGATTAACTTCTGACTCTATTGATGAGACAGAAGGATCTTTAATAAACTCAGATCTAGACTTCCGGCCAAGATGGAGGCATAGGTAGACACACTGTGCCTCCTCACACGACCAAGATAGGGACAACAATTAGAAACAGAATAACAACCAGAACTGACAGAAAATTAAACTGTATGGTAGTCTGACAACCAACGAGTTAAAATAGACATGTTCATCCAGACCAGTTGGAGGGGTGGAGACAGGCAGCCGGGCGGAGAGGGGTCGAGGTACAAAGAGCAGTGGGAACGGGCGCGTAAGGCATCCCAGGCACACAAGACCACAGCGGGCAGACCCTGGCTGAGGGGTAACAACCGGCAGGCCCAGCAAGGCGGCGATTGTGAAGTGAGGCACTGCGAGCAACCCAGGACCCCAGCGCCGGGAAATAGAGCCTCGGGGCACTGACTGAAAACACCTGTGGGGATTGAGGTGCAGGCAGAGACTCCCAGCCTCACAGGAGAGTTTACTGGAGAGACCCAGGAGGTCCTAGAACATGCACAAGCCCACCCACATGAGAATCAGCACCAGAAAGGCCCAGTTTGCTTGGGGGAAGAGGCGGAAGGGACAGAAATCTGACAGAGAGTGGAACAAGCACCATTGTTCCCTCTCGGACCCTCACCCCCACATACAGCATTGCAATCCAGTATTGGGACTGCCCCAGCCCTGGTGAACACCTAAGCTCCGCCCCTCATATGTAACAGACACAACAAGACAAAAAAAAAAAAAAAAAGGCCCAAACAGAAGAACAGACCAAAGCTTCAGAGCAAATACAACCAAGCAATGGAAGAGATAGCCAACTTAGCTGCACAGTTCAAAGCACTGGTGATCAGGATGCTCACAGAACTGGCTGAATTTGGTCGCAGATTAGATGAAAAAATGAAGGCTACGTTAAGGGAAATGAAGGAAAATGTACAGGGAACCAATAGTGACGGGAAGGAAACTGGGACTCAAATCAATGGAGTGGACCAGAAGAAAGAAACAACCAAACAGAAAAGAATGAAGAAACAAGAATTCAAAAAAAATGAGGAGAGGCTTAGGAACTTCCAGGACATCTTTAAACGTATCAGCATCTGCATTATAGGGGTTCCAGAAGGAGAAGAGAAAGGGCAACAAGTGGAAAAGTTATCTGAACAAATAATAAAGGAGAACTTCCCCAATCTGGCAAAGGAAAGAGACTTCCAGGAAGTCCAGGAAGCTCAGAGTCCCAAAGAAGCTGGACCCAAGGAGGAACACGCCAAGGCACATCATAATTACATTAGCCAAGACTGAAATGAAGGAAAGAATCCTAGAAGCAGCAAGAGATAAGGAGACAGTAACCTACAAAGGAGTTCCCATGAGACTGTCAGCTGATTTCTCAAAAGAGACCTTGCAGGCAAAAAGGGGCTGGAAGGAATTATTCCAAGTCATGAAAGGCAAGGACCTACATTCAAGATTGCTCTATCCAGCAAAGCTTTCATTTAGAATGGAAGGGCAGATAAAGTGCTTCTCAGATAAGATCAAGTTAAAGGAGTTCATCATCACCAAACCCTTATTTTATGAAATGTTAAAGGGATTTATCTAAGAAAAAGAAGATAAAAAACATGTATAGTAAAATGACAGCAAACTCACAATTATTAACAACCACATCTAAAACAAAAACAAAAACAAACTAAGCAAACAACTGGAACAGGAACAGAATCACAAAAATGGAGATCACATGTTAGCAACAGGGGAGTGGGAGGAGGAGAGAGGGGGGAAAAGGTACAGAGAATAAGTAGCATAGATGGTAGGTAGAAAATAGACAGGGGGAGGGCAAGAATAGTATGAGAAATGTAGAAGCTAAAGAACTTATGACACATGGACATGAACTAAAGGAGGGGATGTGGGTGGGAGAGGGTGTGCAGGGTGGAGGGGAATGAAGTGGGGTAATGGGACAACTGTAATAGCATAATCAATAAGCTATACTTAAAAATGAAAAATAAACACAGATGTACTGGTGCTACTCCTGTGACTGAAACTCTTCAATGGCTCCCCACCATTCTTGGGATAAGCCCCAATCCTTGGCATGCATGAGACCTGCGTGGTCTGACCCCTGCTTACCTCTCCGACTTTGTCCTGCAGACCCAACCAGGAGCTTAAGTTCCATCAGGACAGAGACCATGTCTGTTTATAGGTGCTATATTCCTAGAACAGTGTCTAGCACACAGATGCTACACAAATATGTTGAAGAATAATGCTGCTAAAACAATTTCAGCATCTTACGTGATGGCAAATAAAACTTTAACTAAATTATGCACAGAATAAAGAAAGAGTGTCTTTATACATGTTTGTATCCTAGGGCTTGGACCACAGTGGGGCTAAAAAATATTTGTTAAATCATTTTGCAAACCACAGACAAATATGATGAAATACAATGTTTAAAAAAATTACCAAATTAGCCCTGGCTGGTGTAGCTCAGTGGATTGAGCGCGGGCTGTGAACCAGGCATCGCAGGTTCGATTCCCAGTCAGGGCACATGCCTAGGTTGCAGGCCATGTCCCCCAGCAACCGCACATTGATGTTTCTCTCTCTCTCTCCCCCTCCCTTCCCTCTCTAAAAATAAATAAATAAAATCTTTAAAAAAAAAAAGAAAAAGAAAATAAAGCTTAAAAAAAAATTACCAAATTAGTGAATTTTTGTGCAGCCATTTTGATATTGAAGGTGAAAGAAGACCAACAACATTTTCAGAATATTATGCTTTATTACTTCAAGAAAGGTAAAAACGCAACTGAAATGCAAAAAAAGGTTTGTGCAGTGTATGGAAAAGGTGCTGATCAAACACGTCAAAAGTGGTTTATGAAGTTTCTTGGTACTAGTGACATCTTGGCCAAATAATCCTTTGCTGTGGGGCTGTCTTGTGCACTGGAAGCTGTGTAGCAGCACCCCTGGCCTCCACCCACTAGTAGCCAACAGCTGAAGACAGTCCACATACTCAAAATATGCAAATCAGTAGTTATTGGTGAAAATGAAAAATGTGTCTTTTAGTTGACAGAAAAAAACAAATGGACTTTTTGGCCAACCCAATGTTTCTTTCCTCAGGAAAACCTTCAGTGTTTACCCCCACGTCCTCCCGCTGCCAGACAACCTCATTATGCATTCTGGTAGGAACCTCTACCACCCTCCATAGCATGTACTGCAATAGTAATTAATAGTTTGTGATTCTGTTTACTATCTAGCTCCTCTGCTAGAATTATAAGCAACTTGAGATCAGGGTCTGTGTCTGTTTTAACCATCACTGTAATACCCAACACCTAGGACAATGCTAGTACAAGGTAGGTGTTCAATAAGTATCTGTTAATCAGTCATCTTTGTATCCCCCACATCTCAGAATCTGGCCCACAGCAAATCCTTGATAATCATAAAATAAAGAAATAAGTGTGTGATTACATTAAAATGGAAAGTCAATGAAAATAACAATAAACGTCTGTTAAATGAAGGAATGAATCATAGATAAGCACTAGGTTTGAGAGTGACATGGAACTGGCTCTGCCCTTCTTACTCTGTGCTTTTGGGTAAATTTCTTATTACCTCTGAGCCCATTTCTCTCTATAGATGAAGATAATTGTTCCTATTTTATAGGGTTATTGTGAGAACTGAATGGTCCAATCAAATGCTAGCATAGTGTCTTGCACATAACACTGAATGAATACTATTGTTTTTAAATAATGGTGACAAAAAAGACTGTATGTAGGATAGGCACATTTCATGCCCTTGACTAGTGCACAGAGCTCCTTTTATGCCGAGTTACAAATCCGAATAAAACAAGTATTTTAAGTATACTACAGGAATGTGTTATTATAAGAACCCTAAAACAGATCCACTTATAAAGCTAAGAATCTTTTTAAATATGAAGTGATCATGCATTTATATGGCTTGCATACTCTTGTGTGGAGGGTCTCATTGTTTTAAAGCAAAGCACATCAGGAATCCATTACTTCAGGGAAGCAGGGTTGCAAACCTCACTGTAAAACCTAGGATGTGCTGAACTTAGCCCAGGACATGCAGATAAAACAGGCTTTTGCCTTTAAGACAACTGCCCTTCTCTGCCAGTAGGAAACTCTGTGCCAAGAGAAAATATCCATTCATTCTGGCGTTCTCTAGCATCCCAGAGTCACCTCCGCCGCCCGTCCCTGGTACATTCTACCTATGCCAATACACCTCCTTTAACTTTGTTTTTGTCCTCTTAGATTTTCCAACTTTGGACACATTGTTTCACTTCTCCAAGCCTCAATTCTTCATCTGTAGAAAGGGACCGAAAACAGTACTTCCTTCGTGGCTAAATGACACAGCTTATGCCATACAGTAGCACTTGGTAACTATCGTACTAGTATTTCTACCAGGTCCCTAGTCGATCTAAACCCCCCAAACAATGACAACAAACACCCAATAGCAAAAATGGTTTTTTCAGAATCTATAGTTTCTACAATGAAAGAACCCCAACCTATCCCATTAGCCAAGGTAATGGATTAAAATATATGATCCCAAAGAAATTCCAAATAAATTAGTTGTTCCTGTTTCCTAAAAAAAAAAAAAGACTAATTCAGCAAAACACAATTTATGTACATCCATCTTTATAATGCCTCCTTTAAAGCAATCCTTGTTAGGACTACATAAATTTCAGTCAACTGCTAATCTGGAAGCCTCCCCATGTTGCCAGACACTAGATGTCTACCTTCCATGTGCAACCTCATTTATGCATGACAACCTTACGAGTGGATGTGTTATTTCCAAAGTTGCAGCTGAGGACACAGGCGATGAGTTTAAGACGTTTGCCCAAATCGCCCAACCAGAAGGCAGCAGAGTAACCAAGGATCTCAGTGAGACATCTCCAAGAGCCATTCCCAGGAGTGCTGTAGAGTCGGCACTCTCGCCTGCCTCAGAAAAATGACATCTCCCTTGTTAATCCGAACTCTCTTACCCCAAGCTACAGTGCAACCCGCCTGTAATGCCTGACTCTTGGTCATGCCACTTGCACACGCTCTTGCTAAATAACACAGCATATACCATATTCTTTGGCCCTGATAGGATCCCGTCCAGGTGGTGTAGAAAGAACAGGCACAAACCGAGAACACTCACTCGTCGGAACGTAGGCGTCCCGCCGCCTCAATACACCCATTTCCACCGGCGCAGACCGAGACTAAGAGCTAAACGAAGCCGAAGGCTCCGCAAAGAGAAACCGCCAGCACCAGGCTCCAGGGCGACGGCCTGCGCCGAGACTTCATCCAGGATTGGGAAATTCCAGACAGCAGGAAGGCGGCTCGCAAGCCCGGCCAGCGCGCCTCGGAGCCAAGCGCCTCCCCTCTGCCTTTACACCTGCAGGCAATCCTCACCTGGCCAAGAATCAGCACCGGACTACGCCTACACTCCCCGGCTCGGTGCAGACCCCACGCCCCTTGATACCCAGCCCCTACCTGCTTGCAGCAGAGCCCACTGGTCAACCACGGTCAATCTCCACCCCGGAAGTGACGTAACCCCATTCGCCAAGTTCTGTCCAATTACAGCCTTCGGGCTGCGCAAGCGCATTGTACGCACTTCCCCAAGGCACAGGTAGGATGTGCAGGAAGCTAGAGTCTGAAGGGCGTGGTCTTATCTAAGGATCTTGCCCGGTCTTCCAGAGGAAAACTGGAAAGGTCTTGCTCTGGGTTCCGTGAACTTGGGGCGAGGAGAGAACGAAGTTGGGCAGTAGGTGCTACTCCTAGCAAGACTTAATGGAAAGCCACGGTAATTGAAACAGTGTAATACTGACGCAAAAATAAACCAAAAAATCAAGGAGTACAAATGAAGATCCGACTGTTCTTATTGATTCGTGAATGGGGCAGCATTGACCAAATAGGAGCTCCAAAGGGTTCCTGAAAGGGAAAGATTTTTTTTGTTTTGTTTTTAAATCATATTTTCATTTTTCAATTACAGTTAACATACATTATTATATTAGTTTCAGGTGTACAGTCCAGTGAGTAGACATTACATAACTTACTAAGTGATCCCAATAAATCCCACCCATCTGACACCACACGCAGGTATTAGAATATTATTGACTATATTCCCTGTGCTGTGTGTTACATCGCCATGACTATTCTGTAGCTACTAATCTGTATTTCTTAATCCCTTCACAACTTTCAAAACACTGTACCGATTGACAGGTAATAGCAAGTAACAACATATTCCTAATTCCTCTTATGCATCTCTTATATCATTGCTGTCATTCACTTCACTTCTATATATACATATATACACATGTATACATAACATACTTTTAATTGAACACATTTTCCTGTTATTATTAAGTATATTTTATTGATTATGGCATGACAGTTGTCCCAGGTTTTCCCCCTTTGTAACCCTCTGCTTAGTACCACGGTTCCCTCCAGCAATGCCACCCTTAGTTCATGGATCATGCATACAAGTTCTTTGGCTTCTTCATGTCCTATACGATTCTTAATATCCCCATCTATTTTCTACCTACCAATTTGTACTTCTTAATCCCTGCACCTTTTGTCCCATTCACTCCCTTCCCCTCACAATTGAAAACCCTCCAAATGATCTCCATACCTATGATTCTGTTCCTGTTCTGGTTGTTTGCCTAGTTTGTTTTTTTGGATTCAGTTGATAGTTGTGAATTTGTTGCCTTTTTGATGTTCATAGTTTTGATCTTTTTCTTTTTCTTAAATAAATCTCTTTAACAATTCATGTAATAATGGTGTGGTGATTATGAACTTCTTTAGCTTTCCCTTGTCTGGAAAGCACGTTAGCTGCCCTTCCATTCTCAATGATAGCTTTGCTGGGTAGAGTAATCTTAGTTGTAGGTCCTTGATTTTCATCACTTTGAATACTTCTTGCCAGTCCCCTCATGCCTGCAAAGTTTCTTTCAAGAAATCACTTGATAGTCTTATGAGAACTCCCTTGTAGGTAACTCTGTTTTTCTCCTGCTGTTTTTAAGATTCTCTGTAATCTTTAACCTTTGGCATTTTAATTATGATGTGTCTTGGTGTGGTCCTCTTTGGGTCCAACTTGTTTGTGATTCACTGTGCTTCCTGGACTTGTATGTCTATTTCTTTCTCCAACTTAGGGAAGTTTTCTTTTATTATTTTTTCAAATAAGTTTTTGATTTCTTGCTCTTCCTCTTCTCCTGCATCCCTATGATTCAGATGTCGGCACATTTGGACATGTCCCAGAGGGTAAGCCTTATATTATCCCTGGGTTTTAAAAAAATTCTTCTTTCTTCTTTCTTTTCTTGTTGAATGCCTATTTCTACCTTATGTTCCAAATCATTGGTTTGAGTCTTGGCTTCCTTCCCTTCACTGATGGTTCCCTGTTGAATTTTCTTTATTTCACTTAGTGTAACCTTCATTTCTTCCTTTATGTTGTTGTTGTACTCAGTGAGTTATTTGAGCATCCTGATCACCAGTTGTTTTGAACTCTGCACCTGGTAGGTTGGCCATCTCTGTTTCATCTAGTTCTTTTTCTGGGGGCTTGTTCTGTTCTTCTCCTCTAGCAGTTTCTTCTCCTCAGTTTGGTAGCCCCCATCTGTTTGTTTCTATGTATCAGGTAGAGCTGCTTTGACTTCTTGAGTTAGTAGGGTCATCAATTGTAGAAAAGGCACATGTAAATTGTGTGGGTTGGAGTCTTAAGTAATTGCAAGGGCGAGCCAACCTGCTTCACTGCTTTGTGGCTTTGTGGGGGGGGAGGGCTCCGAGAGGGGACTGCGCCTCTGCCTGGCTTCTAAAGGTTTGCCTGGCAAACCTCACCCCATTTCCAGTCACTTCACTTGCTTCCAGTCACTTCCAGTCATGGGGGGAGTGCCCCCGTTTGTGACTGGTGCCCTTCCAGCTACTGCCCTGGTGCTGAATCTCAGAGAGGGTGCAATTGTGAATGTTCTAAGATTGTGCAAGCCTGTTAAGTAGAGTTTCCTGAAAATCCAGCATTTTCTTCTGCCGCCCCAACCCCCACTGGTTTTTATAGCCACAAGTTATGGGGATTTATCTTACTGGTGGAACTCTGGACTGTGTGATCTGGTCTGGGTCAGGGATTGCTCACATCCAAGGTATATCTCCCTATTTTTAACCACCACACATGAACGTGGGACCACCTGTGCC
>PVIA01011820.1:0-41794 GCA_004024845.1 Tonatia bakeri
ATAAGTAGCATAGACAGTAGGTAGAAAATAGACAGGGGGAGGGTAGGAATAGTATGGGACAGGTAGACACTAGAGAACTTATGACACATGGACATGAACTGAAGGGGGGAATGAGGGTGGGAGGGGATGGGCAGGGTGGTGGGGAGTGAGGGGGGAAAATGGGCCAACTGTAGTTGCATAATCAATAAAATAAAGAATTAAAAAAGAAAAAAAAGAATTCTGTTCCTTCCTTTTACTCCTTTGTGTGACTAATCAATAGCTCTCCTTTATACCATGCCTGTTTTTGCTCACATTACATCCTTAGTGCTTAGTGCAACACTCAATCACTTACTGGATTAAATGAATGAATGGATAACTGCCATCTGTGCCAGGTATCAAGTTGAGTGCTTTATATATCATCTCATTTTGTCTCACCTACTGGGAAGTACAATTACTACTATCTTACAAACATGAAAAGTAAGGCTCAGGGTTTAGGAGCTAGTAAATGACACTAGCCTATGTGGGAAATACAAAGAATTGAAAGTAAATCTTGCACCAAGAACTTACAGTCTACTAAGAACTGAATAAATGCTTTAAGTGAACAATGAATAAGTTACATACTATTTGTGCATTAGTATTGCAATAGTGGTGTCCGATTGGTAGTCATGTGATTTGGGGGGACTGTTTTATTTGCTCGTTTGTTTTTGCCGGCTACAGGGAGACACCCTGCAGACTGCAGGAAAACAGTCTGTCCCTGTTGCCCTCCCTTGTCTTTATCCACAGCAAACCAAACAGCTGGTACCCCAATGAGGGCAGTGGCAGTCCCATGTAGTCAAGATGACACATGGAATGGGCTGAGGGGCCCTCAGTCCCACATGCCCATCAACAGTTGTCTTCTTCCTCCAGTTCTTCTGCTGACTCAGACACACTCTCTAGCAACTCATCTCCCATCTGATGGAACCTTCCAGACTGTGCATCCCACATGTACTTGATGGTCACCTTGGATTCAGCCACCTCATATCCTAAAAGCTGCAGGACCCAGGACTGCTCTGGAACTAGCACATCGCCCTCCTTGCACACCTCACATTCGGACAGCAGGGTCACCACTCCTCTGGAGGGCAGTGTGCAGGCCCAGCTGCTTCAGCTGTAGCTCCATGGGGAACTGCTCCAGGGGACCCAGGTAGAGGTTCACAGTGAAAGTTGCTCTGTTTCCAGCATGGGCATAGCCCATTTCCTTGTATTTATCTCATGAACCACTCATTCACTTCCTCCTTAGTGTGATTCATGAAAAGGAGACCTACTATACCCTTCAGCTTCTTACAGACCTGATGCAGGCTGTCTTCGTTCTCGTCAGATGGGCTTTGACCTAAAGCCACCCTCAACACTTTGTTTTTGCCAAAGAACATCTGGCTGTGCTTCCAGGTGTTCCAAATGTCCTTTAACTTGCTGTTCCTCAGGTTCGCCATGAAGAAGAGGAAAAGGTAAATACTTGTGTTTCTCCACACATTTCTGAAGCTCTTCTATCAGGTTCTGTTTAAGTTCCAACTGTTTCTTAGCAGTTTTGGTTAAGGAAACTTTCTTGTGCTTAGCTGTGGGCAACACTCTGCCTCAGGTGATATTTTAATGTACTAGTTAATACAATAAAATTAAATAAGAAAAAGAATTTAGAGGTATAAACGTTTCAAAAAGAGAAGGCAGACTATCACTGCTTCTAGATCTGATACCTACAATACCTAGGAAACTCAAGAAAATGACTGAAAAACTACTACAAAAATTAAAAAAACAACAACAGTAGAGTAGCTAGATAGAGAATAGGTGGGAAAAAATCAGTCACTTCAATATATACAACTACCAAGTTGAATTTCTTCATTAGTAAAGTAGCTTGGGAGGGGGGAGCAGGAATCCCCAATGTGTATCGACTACCTTAGAATAAATTCCAAAATCTTTACAAATGGCCTACAAGGCTCTACCCACCATCTTTCTAGCTTCATCTCATGCCACTCTCCCTTCTCAAACTCTAAGAGCAAGGCATACTACGAGATAACTCTTAAGAAACTGAGAGAATTACCTGGGTAAGATTTCTGTTTTTAAACATATTTCCTGCCCTGGCAGGGTGGCTCGGTTGGTTGGAGCATCGTCCCATACACCAAAACATTTTGAGTTCTATTCCCAGCCACATACACCAAAAGGTTTCGAGTTCTACTCCCAGGGACGCCACAAACCTAGTTTGCAGGTTCATTTCCAGTTAGGGTGCATATGGAAGACAGCTGATCAATTTTTCTCTCATATTGGTATTCCTCTCTCTCTCCAAAATCAATAAGTAAATCCTTGGGTGAGGAATTAAAAAACAAAAACATATTTCCTACCCACCACTCTAGAACTAAAAAAACAATCTCTGGAGGAATGGACCAAAAATCTATTGTTTTGTTTCTTTGAATAGAACCAAGATGTGTGAAGAACATCCCAGAGAAGCCTCCTCTGATTCCTCAGAGAAGGTACACCTATTACACATTTCCACACCACCCTGTACTTGGCACTCATAACATTTATAATATTGCTCAATACCTATTTTCCCAGCCAGATGGTATGCTCCTTCAGAGCAGGGGCCATGCCTGTATCCCTTACTGTTTCCCTCTCCAGAATCACTCTCAGCCATGCACCATTATTTCTCCGGACCCAGTAGACTGAATCAATGAGTACCCTTGCCCTGTAACTTTTCCTTGGGTTCAGTCAAGGGAAGGCACAAACAGGATCAAAGTGAGGTCAACGGTTTTATTTCAACTCTTTCCCTGCCAAGTAACTGCAAATTCCCTAAATTCCTCTACTGAAGGCCGCAGATCCTATCAGGCAGTTCTATCTTAAAGCTCCACTTAGGGGTCTGGTAACAATTCCTTCTCCTTGCTCATTAAGACCTAAGTAATAACAGCTCCCAACTGTTACTAGCTCCAGGGTAATGCACCATCCACTTTGGTTTCACTGATCAGGCCCACACCTTTATAAATAATATCTTCATTAAACTTTCCTCATTTAACTCTTTTAACTGTGCTATCTCCTGCCAGAGCGCTGACTAATCCAATGTTCATTCAAAGACATGCCAAGCTAAAGATATTATCAGTGTGACAATTTCTACAAAACAGCACTTTCCTGAATATATGAATGACCCCACTGAAAGGTTTAGAAACTGTTGGGTAAATTGGAGCAGGGATGTCAAACTCATTTTCACCAGGGGTCACATCAGCCTAGAGGTTGCCTTCAAAGAGCCGAATGTAATTTCAATTCCTTAACAGTTAAGGAGTAGTTACATTTATACAGTCCTAAAATTATTTTTACTGTGGCTGATGTATAGCTAACAAATACATTTGAATTTTAAGTTTCTCAAATAAAATTCCAAAATCAAGCATCTCTTAGTTTGAAGGAGTGGCTGATAAGTTCGAGGATAAATATCAAATATATACTATCTTCTTAGCATCGCAATTACATTTCTCCTTTTATCTATACAATACTGCCATCAATGTTGGGTTTTATTTTTTAATTTTACTAATACATACCACCATGGGGAATTAAGACTATTTATATTTTAAAAGTTAACTGAGGTAAAAAGACATTTCTCCAAAGACATACAAATGCACAAAAAGCTCATGAAAAAATGCTCGACATCATTTGTCATAAGGAATATGCAAATCAAAAACCACAATCAGGTACTACTTTATACTGAATATCATGGCTATAATCAAAGGAAGATGATACCAAGTTCTGGCAAGGATGTGAAGAAATCAGAACCATATATTTCCTGGTAGAATATAAAATTCAGAACAGTTTGGGAGTTAGTTCCTCAAACAGTTAAATATAGTTACCATATAACCCAGCAACTGCACTCTTAAGTATATGCCCAAGAGAAACAAAAACAAAGGTTCACACAAAACTTTACCCACAAATATTCAAAGCAGTATTATTCACAATAGCCAATCACATAAACCCAAATGTCTATCAATTGATGAATGAGCTAATAAAATGTTGCATATGTATACAATGAAGTATTCAGTACAAAAAATAAAGAATATACGCTATAACATGGATGAACCTTGAAAACATTATACTTATTGAAAAATGCCGGTCAAAAATGACCACATATTGTACAATTACATTTATATGAAATTCCAGAATAAGCACATCTTTAGAGGAAGATTAGTGGTTTCCTAAACTCATGTTGAGGAAGAAGGGGAAATAGAGTATGACTCCTAATAGGTACTGGCTTTCTTTTTAGGGCAATAAAAAGTCACAGATGTCATGGCTGGTGTGGCTCTGAGGACTGAGCACTGGCTTGCTCACCAAAAGATCACCGGTTCAATTCATTATCAGGGAACATGCCTGAGTTATGGACCAGGTTCCCCTTTACGGGTACAAGAGAGGCAACCAACTGATGTTTCTCTCCCTCTCTTTCTCTCTCCCTTCCCCTCTCTGAAAATAAATAAATAAAATATCTAAAACAAAGAAAGTCACAGGAAAAAAAAAAAAACAGTGGTCAAGAGAGTTAGGGAGAAGGAAGAAATATGTAGACCACAGTGGGTATTTAGGGTAGTGAAAAACTGCATGATATTATTATGGTGACTATATGTCATTATACATTTTTCTAAACTCATAGAATATATAACACTAAGAGTGAACCCTAATGTAAACTACGGACTTTGGATTATAATGATGTGTCAGCACAGGTGTATCAATTACAACTGGTGGCAGATAAGGGAATCTATGCATATGTAGAAGCAGAAGATATAGGGGAAATCTCTACCTTCTGCCCAATTTGGTTGTGAACCTAAAACTGCTCTTTAAAAAGTCTGTTTTTAAAAATCAGTGGTTGGGTGGTAAAGGATGAGCAGGTACAGGCAAGGGGGAGTAATATTTTTATTGTAGTAAAATTATTTACACAAAACTTACCACCTTAACCATTTTCAGTGTACAATTCAAGGACATTAAGTACACTCATATTGTTGTACAACTATCAACCATCATCCATCACCAGAATTTTTTTAATCCTCAAAACTAAACTTATACCCATCAATCATTAACTCATTTCCCAACCTACCCTCCTCCTAGCAACCACCATTCTACTTTTTGTCTCTATAAATTTGACTACAGCAGGTACCATAAATGGAATCATACAATATTTGTTTTTTCGTGACTAGCTTAATTTCATTTAGCATAATGTCTGTAAAGTTTATCCAAGTTTTGTAGCATATGCCATTTTCCCTTCCTACATTTTTAAGGCTTAATATTATTTCCTTTTATCTATATACCATTTGATTATCCATTTATAAGTTGATGAATACTCGGGTTGCTTCTACTTTCTGGTTACTGTGAATAATGTTAACAGGGAGATGTACAAATATCTCTTCAAAACCCTGCTTTCAATTCTTCTGGGTATATTTATACCCAGAACTGGAATTGCTGTATCATATGGTAATTCTGTGGTTAATTTTTGTGTAACTGCTATTGGGTTTTTTTACTAGTCTATGTTCCCACCAAAAGTGCACATGGTTCTAATTTCTTCACATCCTCATCAATACTTGTTTTATTTTTAGATTTTTACTTATTTATTTTTGGAGAGGGGAAGGGAGGGAGAAAGAGAGAAAGAAACATCAATGGGCAAGAGAAACACTGATCAGTTGCCTCTTGTATGCCCCCAACAGGAGACCTGGCCCACACCCAGGCAAGTGCTCAGACTGGGAATCAACCAGTGAACTTTCACTTTGTAGGACCATGACAGACCCACTTAGCCACACAAGTCAGGGCTATTTTCTATCGTTTTGATAACAACCATCCTAATGGTATAAGATGGGCAACAGAGGATTAAGAGATTCAACTATTCTGTATGATCTTGGAATGGTGGACACATGACATTATACACATCAAAAAATACAGAACTTCACAGCACAAAGAATAAACCTTAGCCTGGCTGGGTTGCTCAGTTGGTTGGAGTGTCATTCTGTACACCAAAAGGGTGCGGGTTCAATTCACAGTCAGGGCACGTGCCTAATTTACAGGTAAAATCCCAAGTAAGGGTGCACAGGAGGTAGTCAATCAATGTTTCTCTCTGTCTCTGCCCTCCTCTCTCTCTAAAATCAACAAACAGGGAAAATTCCAGTCATGATGGCAGCATAGATAAACATGGTTCACCTTCTCAAACAATATCAAAATAACAAATTATAGAACAGCCATCATTCAGAATTGTTAGAAATCAAGCTGAATGGAAGTCTGACAACTACAGAATCAAAGAAACCGCATCCATCCAGACTGCTAGGAGAACAGAAGACATAGAATGGACTGGTCCCACATCCACATGTGGTGGATATAAATTCAGGAGGGATATCTTGGGAGGAAGTTGTCCCAGCCCCACACCATGCTCCCCAGCCCAGGGTTCCAGTGCCAGGAATATAAGTCCCCACAACACCTGGCTGCAAAAACCAGCAGGGACTGAGTTAGTACAAGAAACTTCTGGAGTTCCAAGCAGTTCATCTTAAAGAACCCACACACGGACTTACTCAGATTCACTCCCTCTGAGCTCCAGCACTGGGTATGGCAACTTGAAAGGCATATAGGGAAGAAATGAAGTGTCTGAATCAAGGCAAGAATAGGGGACAGCTTTCTTCCGGACAGAAAGGTGGGCAGAGGCCACTGTTCCATTTCTGAACCCTCCCCCTACAGAGCCACAGTGCTGGCAGAACAGGTGCCATACCTGAGACTCCATCAACCTGGCTAACATTGTTTGCTCCACCCTGGAGATAGACCCCCTGAGACTCCATCCCACCTATCTACCAGCCCACCCAAGCTGTTAACAGCGGCTTTTCCATATGAATGCTGGCCTAGGCTCACATACTTCACAACTTCCTAAATCCTCTCAAACAAGCAACAGCCAGCCTCATTGAGTCCCCAGCATCCCTACTTCTTACTAAGTTGCCCTGGGTCCAATACTGGCAGCATTCAACCTAGACACACAGCTTGGCTTTTACTGGAAATCTCAAAGACCAGCACAAGTAGCAAACATCTCAGATTGCTTCAGAGTCCAGGCAGGGTAGCCTCAGGCAAAACACAGGTGGGGGCTGACCTTGACCTGCACCATCTGGGAAACCTCAAGGCCAGCTCACCCAGTGGACAGCTACAGACCATGTTGGAGCACCACCACCCTGCCCCCGCATAGCTGTTCCTCAACAGAGGGCAGAGGTTGGTGGTCAGTGGTCACAGCCAGTCTTTGCAGCTGACTGACCTGGGTCAATCTCTCATACTGACCTGCCAACAGCAATCAAGGCTCAACTACAAGAGGATGTACTCAGCCCACACAAAGGGCACATCTCAAGTACCCAGCTTAGCTTAGGTGACAGGGGTGGCTGTGCCACTGGACCCTACAGGACCCTACAGGACTACATTAGGCCATGCTACCAAGACAGGGACTCATAGCAGCTCTAATACACAGAAACAAACACAGGGAGGCTGCCAAAATGAGCAAACAAAGAAACATGGCCCAAATGAAAGAACAGATCAAAACTCCAGAAAAAGAACTAAAAAATACGTAGACAAGCAATCTACCAGATGCAGAGGTCAAAACACTGGTTATACGGTTGCTCAAAGAACTCAGTGAAGACCTCAACAGTATAAAAAAGATCCAGTCAGAAATGAAGGATTCACTAATTGAAATAAAGAATAACAGGGAAACAACAGTAAAGTGGATGAAGCCAAGAATCAAATCAGTATTTGGAACATAAGGAAGCAAAAAACAACCCATTGGAACAAGAAGAAAAAAGAATACAAAAAAATGAGAACAGTATAAGCAGCCTCTGGGACAACTTCAAGCATTCCAACATCTGCCTCATATGGTATGCCAGAAGAAGAGAAAGACCAAGAAATTGGAAATCTATTTGAAAAAATTATGAAAGAAAACTTCCCTGATTTGGTGAAGCAAATAGTCACACAAGTCCTGGAAGCATGGAAGCACAGAAAGACCCAAACAAGATGGATGCAAAGAGGCCCACTCCAAAACACATCATAATTAAAATGCCAAAAGTTAAAGATAAAGACAGAATCTTAAAAGCAGCAAGCAAAAAGCAGTTAGTTACCTACAGGGGAGTTCCTATGATACTGTCAGTTGACTTCTCAAAAGAAACTTTGCAGGATCCAAAGGACTGGCAAGAAATATTCGGAGTCATGAAATGCAGGGACCTACAGCCAAGATTGCTATACCCAGCAGAACTATCATTTAGAATCAAATGGCAGATAAAGAACTTCCCAGGCAAGAAAAATTAAAGGAGTCCATCATCACCAAACTGTTAGTATACTAACTGTTAAAGGAACCTAAGAAAAAGATAAAAACTATGCACAATAAACAGGCAACAAATACATATATATCAACAATTGAATCTACAAAACTAAGCAAACAAGAACAGAGACAGAATCATGAATACAGAGAGCATTTTGATGGTTGCCAGATGGGAGGAGTGTATAGGGAAATGGGTGAAGAGGTGAGGGGATTAAGAAGTACAAATAAGTAATTACAGGATAGCCGTGGGGATGTAAAGCACAGTATAGGAAATAGAGTAGCTAAACAATTTATACACATGACCCATGGACATGAACAATGGTAAAGGGATTACCTGAGGGAGTAGGCGGTGGGGGGGGGGCAAAGGAGAAAAATTAGGACAACTGTAATAGCATAATCAATAAAATATAATTTTTAAAAATAAAAATAAAATCAATAAAAATATCCTCAGATGAGAATTTATAAGAAGAAATCTTAGTATATGTACATTTTTTAACTTTTTAAAAATATTTTATTTATTTATTTTTAGAGAGAGGGGTTGGAAGGAAAAAGAGAGGGAGAGAAACATCAATGTGTGGTTGCCTCTCATGTGCCCCGACTGGGGACGTGGCCCGCAACCCAGGCATGTGCCCTGACTGGGAAGTGAACCAGCAACTCTTTGGTTCACAGGCTGGCTGGCACTCAATCCACTGAGCCACACCAGTCAAGGCAATATATGCAAATTTTTAAAAAATCATTGATAAAGTCAGAGGATCCCAAGTAAGAAAATATACTATGAATGTATTAAACAACCTCACTTAAGAGGATGGGGGAATGTTGCCGACCTAACTAACTTTGAAAATGAGGAGTCCATAAGTTAAAAATGGAAATGGAACTGCATTTAAGTACTGTACTCTACTTGATAATGTTGTTCCCCATAGAAAGGGGGAACAGCTACAAGTTAACAACTCTGATATTGCTATAAATATACAGAGGTCCAGCACAAATAATGCCCCTTTTTATTAAAAAATATTTTATTACAAAATCATAAGCATGTAATTCTGTAACACAACAATATCATACTCAAGCATACCATATGACACATTCAAGTTAAAACTATAAATTATTATGCCCATGTTATTACCCGACCTACCACACTGAAGCAAATCTTACTTCTGCCAGACCCTGTATAGTGAAAAGGAACAATTAAGCAAATGAATGTCAGCTGAAGGGAGTTAAAAGTGTGAATTTACAGAAAAGCAAGGAAAAGAGGCTGGAAGGATATATGTAGTAACTGAATAAAGTTGGCGACATCAGTAAGAACTAATTTAATTAGATACAGATGGTTACACACAGAAATATTTATAGATGTGTATATATGCAGGTTAGTATACGCAAACACATTTCTTTGTTTTATCAGCTGAGGGGAACTAAAAGAAATTTAATACCAGTAGCACAAGCACATCTAGCATCCATATCTTGGTTTCTAAATAGCAATGCTTCAATAAAAGAAATCAGAACTCTTTGAAAGAATTAACGATTCTAGGACTGAGACAGGAAATATGCAAAATAAGACTGGACAATCTTGTATTCCCAGAAAGAAGAAAGTTATTGATGGAGATATGTTATGGGACCCAGCTGAAAAAACTCCCAATGGCCAAAGCTGGAACAATTTGAGCAACAAAGTGACATAGTAATGGATTATAACCCAAGGTATAAAATAAATATCCAAGTCCACACTGATATAAATAAATTAATAAATGGGGGAAGGAGACAAATATCCCACTCTTCTGAATTCCAAATAAATTATGTAGATAATCCACCGTTAAAAGAGAGGACAATATTTTCTAAGTAAGGGCTGTACATAGTGACTTCCTCCCAGAGAATACAGCATACATAAGGGGAAAAAATAATTTTACTGTGGAATAACCCGACAAACACTACTTCAGCCAATGACGAAGATCAATATCAACAGTGATAACTCCTGTTAACACGCACCCTTAAAATGATGTGATAAAAATGACACACATTTTCCCCCAAAACCCATAACCCTAGTCTGATCATGAGAAAAACATCAAATTCCAATACAGGGGCATCATACCCGACCGGTACTGCTCTAAACTCTCAAGGTCATCAAACACAAAGAAAGCTGGAGAAAATGGCACAGGTCAGAAGCACCTACAGAGACGTGACCTCTAAGTATAATGTGGGAACAGAAAAAGACATTAGATAAAAACTAAGAAAATATCAAAAAACCATGGACTTTAGTTAATAATAATGTATCACTATTGGTTCATTAATTACAACAAATGTACCATTCTAATATACCAATTTAAAGAGGGGAAATGGGCAGAAACAGGAGGGAAGTGGGGAGGGAAAGGGGGGAAAAGGCAGAAAACTGTACTTTTAAAAGTACAATTAAAATAAGATAGAACTAAAAAAATAAATTGCTAGTAAATGATAAAAATAAAAAAAATAAGGACCTGAATGGGAGTAAGGGGGTGAAAACTGTACTTGAACATTCATTTAAATAAATAAATAAATAAATAAATAAATAAATAAATAAATAAGGGAAATAAACAAACAAAAAGAAAAAAGTGCCAGACTGATGGCTCTTATTCTCTGGAGGCAATTTCATAGCTTGATATTATTTTAGTTGACAGAAACTTGGGTAATTACAGGATATCTTTATTATTTCCAACATTCAGGAAAACTTTCCACTCATGAAAAAAATTCTGGACTTCTAGTTTCAGGATCCTTTCCTTGGTCCGTGCAGTGCCTTCACATAGTCCAGGGGTCTGGTCAAGTTCACACCCTGCCCATCAATTCTGTACACTTGCTCAAAACACCCATCTGCTCTGGCAAGTGATATCAGCATGGCATGGTGGGATAAGCAAGAAGCAGCCCATGGATTCCAGGTAAGACACATAAGCCTTCACTATGAGGCCTATTAAAATAATGATGGGCTGTATTAGACCCCTAAAAACCTCATCTCTAAAACATCTGCTTTGTCACTTACATTGCCTTTTCTTAACTCACACACTATTATTCATAGACATACATATATGCATGTATATGTAGAAGACATATACATATCTTCCACAAAGCCATTATTAACTCATTGGGAACAGAGACCATAAATGCTATGTTCTGGGGTGTCTTATACCTATCCCCCTTCTCCCTTTCTAATAGAACCCTAATTTTGTTCAAGTGGCAATGTGCAGAACTTTGGACAGTGAGACCTAAGGGCAAGTTTGTTGTGGAGCCCTTGGAATGCCCCTAGAAAGCTTTAGCCTTCCCAATAAACAGGCAGGTAAGTTGATATTGTTCCGTTTTTTATTCCTTCCTTAAATACAGAAATAATGGTTGGAGCTGCACCATCCTGCAATCCTGAAGGAAATTTCCAAAACAGCTGCACAAATGCTGACCCTGACTGATAGTGCTGAGTTCATGAACCCTTGCCAGTAACTGTCTACATCCAAAGTTCTTGTTATATAAAACAAACAAACTATATAAGTACCTGTGTTAAAAAAAAAAATCAAATGTGGCTCCCAACCCTATAAACAGCCAGAATAAATGTGACTTCAAAAGAAAGACTATAGCACCCTTTAGAAAGAACAGTGCACCTCCTGGGCTTTCACAATAGGATTGGAAAAGAGGTAGAGGATCTGAACAATCCAAACGTAAGGTATCATGCAAAATCCCTTAAAGGGATCAAAACTTCACACAGACTAAATGCTAAACTTACAGATTTGGTGTATCAGAGCTCAGTAGGCCTTAATCTTGATAAATGTCTTTGCAGGGTTCTGAGATCACTAATATTTAAGGAAAATCTCTGACATGAAAGACAGGAACCAAAAGTCATAAAAAGGAAAAAAAGGCACCTTGGAGGCTATGGATATTATGCATGAATAAGAAACCTAAACACAACAAAACTAAAACCTATCTTTGATATACACAAAGAACTAAAAGAAGATATTGCTCCAAAATGCAAGTAGCTATTAGAAATTAAAGTCAGCCCTGGCTGGTGTGGCACAGTGGATTGAGTGCTGGCCTGCAAACAGGTCGCTGGTTCATTCCCAGTCAGGGCGCGTGCCTGGGTTGCAGGTCAGTTCAACCAGTCGATGTATCTCTTGCACATCAACATTTCTCTCCTCTTTCTCCCTCCCTTCCCATCTCTCTAAAAATAAATAAATATTTTTTAAAAGGGAATTAAAGTTGTAAGTGAAACAAAAATGAGAACATAGAAAAAACAACATGTAAGCACTTTCCCCCTAAGGATATTTGCTAATCCTGAAAATCAGGATCTTTGTTTTAATAATATATCAAGAGCTAAGGGGACAGTATCAAAGTCCAACAACCACACAATGGAACTTCAAGTCTTGAACTTGGTTTAAAGATGGTACCAGACTACAAGTGACCCCAGGCACATGGCAGAAGAAAATACAAATCCTACACATACAATGGAATACTACAAACTAACCATAGGAGGCTGATTCTCACAGACATCATGTTAAATGAAACAAATCAGGGGAAAAAGAGAATATATAGTACCATATAATTTACATGATATAAAAAAATACCTACAAAGTTAATCAATGGCAATCCAAGTCAGAACGGTGGTTACACTGAGAGAGTGTATATTTACTAAGAGTGGCATAAGAGAGAGTCTGCATCTTGATTTTTGTGGGACTTACATGAGTATATTCCTTTTTAAAAATGTTGCACGAGAATAAAATTTGTACACTTAAATGTATGAATGTTGTATTTCAAGAAAATTTTAAAAATAAAGGTAAAAAGGAAATTTTCAGATTAAAAAGTTAACAAATATTAATTATATTTACCTTTGGCAAATATTAAAGGGCGCTAACTTAATTTAGGTCACAGTCTAAGTCCACAAGGTTGGTTCCAAAGTAATGGTTTCTGTGTTTCCTTTAAAGCTACTTACCACTTTACAGGAGATCGCATTGAGCTGCGAGCAGTTTCAGGGACATCTTCAGGAGTCAGCAACATGGCAGAAGACATGAAGACAAAAATCGGGAACTACCACGCTGCCCCTGCCTTTTGACAGCCTCTTCCCCAGTCAGAACCAGACTAGGAACTGTTGGCAGAACTACCTGGACTTCCACCTCTGTGAAAAGGCAATGGCCACTAAAGTGGGTGATGTCTCTGTGTGCAAATGGTACCAAGTATACAAGCTACAAGTCCCTCTGCCCCATATCCTATAATCTGGGTGTGGGCCTCATCCCAGGCCAAAACAGGAAAATTTGACCCTATACATTATGCTTTTTCAAACTATAACAAATATATAATATTTCACATATTTCATGAAGTACTGTTAAATTCTGATGATTAGTTCTCTATCAAAGAACTTAAGGAAAAATTGCTCCTAAGCACCAATTATTAATGACTAATTTGGATTCTATAGGGACATTTCACAAAAACCTTTATTTTTATTATTCTAGACTTCCTTCTCTTGAGCTCCATACAAATTCTAAATGCTGAATCTCACATTACAAAAAGGAGTCAAATAACATCTAAATGTTGAATCCCACATTACAAAAACCAGTCAGATATAATCTTACAAAGAGGTGGTTTCAAAGCACTAGGCAATGAAAATTCTGTGAAAGTAATCACAGAAGTGACACAACTTATTGTAGAAAAAAGGGGAAAATGCTTAAAAGCACAGATGACAATATTAAAATTAACTGCAACACCAACAGACTTTAAGCATAATTTTCAATTTTAAAGCATCTATCATTCTATCATCAATTAAGAAGTGATATCTCAAAATATTGTAACCTATTTTTATTATGTGAGAAACTCAGTCCATAAACCAGCTAATGAAACTATAGTAATTAAAGCAAACCTGGAGGATGAAAACTTAACTGCATTCTCCCATTGAACACCTCTCATCCTCAGAAAAACAGAACTAAATTGATATAAAAGTTAAAATAGTAAGTCATAGATCAGAGGCAAAGGGAAAAAACAATACAAAACAAATTGCAAGAATAACATGTTAAAAAATACAACTGATTTCAGAACCAATAACATATTATTAAAGGAACAAACAACATGCTTCAGATATTCTTGCAGAACTAACTGAATCAGTACAACTCTCATGTCCTAAGACCCAGTGGGATTCCTCCTACTACTACCAAAGGATTCAGAAGAAAGAGATAATCCTTTCTACCTAACAAATGAAGATTTCCTTCTGTGGAATTTTTAAATAGTATAAAAATTGAGTTAATTATATGCTAAAGCATAACTATGCTCACACACACACACACACACTTAATTCATGAATTTGAATCAAGCATTCAGCCAGATGGACATTTTAGCCTGGTGCCATGGTACCATTCATCATTAATTTCAGGCATCCTATACTCAAATTCAAGCCAACCTAACCACTATACCTAGGTGAATATAGCAAAAAACATTTACTACAGATCCTGGTAGTGCCAGGCTCCATGCCAACCAGTGTGCTGAGCTGTAGGGTACAGCAATGAATCAGACAATGAACAACTAATGAGTAAGATGTGATCTCTGCCCTCCAGGAACTTCTCAAGAATCCCCATATGCAAAACCCTCCTTGTGCCAAGTATCTTTTTGGTATGTCTGATGCACTGTACATAGTCTGAACTAATATGTATTGACAGAACAGCTTTTGATTCCTATAAAACAAAACCTTCATATAATCTCTTTGTACTAGTTTTTAAATGCTATAGGTATGATTATGTTCCTCAAACAGAATTTTTCACTTTTGCTATTCAGTCGAAAATGTTTAAGGACTGTAGATTATTAAATAAGATACCACTTGTAGGTATACACAGAAGGTGTTCCATAATTATAAACCGTTGCTATTGTCTTGGCCTATGTTCTGCCTGTAAACATGAGTTGATATATAGAAAACAGTAGGTAGAATACGGTTTTAAGTCTTCAGCCAAACCCACATTGTACAGATTGGGGGAAGGACAAAGCATCAATGTTTTAAGATAAAGGCAATGAAGGGGAATGGAAATGAAAGGTTTAAGGAAATAGCAATGCAGAGGACATCCTGCTCAGAAACAACTCTCCAGCTCCCACCTCGTTTTAGTCAGGTCAGAATGGTGGCATAAAAAGGTGTCTTAACTCTCACCCTCCTTAAGGAATAACATTTGTAAAACATCTGTAATACTGAACATGACAATTTCTACCAACAAAACAGAATGTAAAATATAAGTATTTACCATGACCATTTTCCAAAGATTTGAATATATAAGAAGTAACTATAACGTAAGGTGGTAGTCCCATTAAGAAAGATAATATCCAGAGTGTATAGTCTGGAGGGAGAGAGTTGATAGGAACTGGTCAACACAGGACATTCTCAACAGTGGTATCAATGTAGGAAGAATTTGGAGTTAAAAAAAGTAGTATCACGTCAAAGTAACTCTAAGCATCCTCGCAAAGGGTTGATATGATAAGTCTTCATAAATCTAAGCATACATTGCACAGTGCTTCTCTATAATAGACAAGAGAATTTTATTTTTTCTAAACTAAACTAAATTCCTACAGCAGGTTCATGGCCTTCAGAAAAACAATACCGTTCACACTGATAAAAAGTTTTCTTTGTCAACCTCCTCTAGATAAGAACTTTCTAAAAACTTTGAAGTAATAATAAAATCAGTATTACAGATAGAGTCTAACCATTATACACTACGAGACCAATTCCTTTGTCCTAGACAAAACTATTAACATGGCCTAAGATTTCAACAGCTACTTTGGCAGTCAAATCCCCAAGTTATCAGTGAGGTAAATCCACAAGAATTACTTTTAGGTCAGTTCTTCCCCAATGTGTAAAAAAACACCCCAGTAGTAATACAACTGAGCTTTATCATTTTGATTTCTTTCAACTTGTTTAGACCTTCTTAAACTGTTATCTAGACCACCTAATCTATCATCACCTATAATGTCCTTCAGTACCACAAAGACTTCCTCTGGGGTGCACTTATTAATCAACAGCCAATACTCTAGATAATGCAAGGAACTGCCGTATTTTTTGGACCATAAGAGGCACCTCGGTTTTAGAGGAAAATAGGAAAAACAATTTTGTAAAAGGCGAAAGATTTATACGATCTGAAGAGAAACCAGAGTATAGGAAAAACAATTTTGAAGCAAAATAATGTGGTAAAATATTTAATAACATAAATAATATAATATTTCACCAATGTACATATAAAGCTACATTCGGACTATAAGACACACCCCGACACAATTAGTTGATTCCACATCCATCACCCCGGTAAATGAAAAAATTACCTCAACCCCTGCACTCAAGAACTCAAAAGTCTAGTACACTTCCAATATAATTGTTAAAATAGAAGTGCTATATAAAGTGCTATGAGGACAAAGATAAGGAACAATTAAATTGTTGAGATGAGGTGGGAGCTGGAGAGTTGTTTCTGAGCAGGATGTCCTCTGCATTGCTATTTCCTTAAACCTTTCATTTCCATTCCCCTTCATTGCCTTTATCTTAAAACACTGATGCTTTGTCCTTCCCCCAATCTGTAAAATGTGGGTTTGGCTGAAGACTTAAAACCGTATTCTACCTACTGTTTCCTATATATCAACGCATGTTTACAGGCAGAACATAGGCCAATAACTTAAATAATCCACTGACTCTACTATCCAATCTACATTTTCAATTTCTTCCCCAAAAGACGTGAGCTTTGTCAAATACACTTAGCTAATAATATAATAAAAATAACAATGGTATTTAAACTATACACTCTTAAAAATAAGGGCCAAAAATCATATAGACCAGGAAACTAAGGCATTAAGAAAGGGATGGATATAAGCCCTTATAAATCAAGTCAGATATTTGAAACTACCCTATACATACACTCACAATCATATATGGATTTTTTCTTTTTTTTCTTTTTCTTTTTCTTTTGAACTAGAATGCCATCTCTTAATAAATAAAACTTTCTGATTAAACAAAGAACTTCTCTAATCACTAATTTCCTTATTTGTAAAAAGAGCTAATGATTACAAAAATCTGTGCTTTGTGAAATCATTAATAATATTTGGATTCTTTCTGATTCACCCATTCTTCCTGTGGTAATAAGAAATGAACACAATAAACAATGCCTAAGATTCTATCTAATAATTACATTGCATCCTGAAGAAAGACACTGTCCAATCTACGTTTGATATTACCAAGAACGGAGAACCCAGAACTGCATCTCTACCTTACTTAAATATTCATTTGGAACACTAGAAATTCCCTAAAACACTGCTCAAATTTGTAGCTGTTTACTTTATATCCCCACACAACTGCACATGAAAAGTCTGACACAACCCACTTGGCCTATCACTATTAGTTCTGTCCCACAGAATCAGTATTAGAGTGGCTCTCTATTACTTTATTCTCGACTTTAACATAACACATAAGAAATCACTGACAGCAATACAACTCCAATGAGTATTATAAGAAATAACCTTAAGTTTGAGCGCATAGCTATCAATACATATCAGTTTTTGTAACAACATGGTGTCAATAACTAAAACTTCGGGACAGTAATGCAATTCTAAACCTGCAATAACATGAGAACTGGTTTCTAAATTCAGACTTTCAAGAGACTTTTCCCAACCTCAAATTCCTCAATGGCAAGAGCACATATTACAGTATAGGGGTCTGTTACAATCCACTGGAAGCACAATAACCTTTTTCAAAACTGAAAACAGTAAAAACGGGAAGTCTAGTCAAATTTTTCTAAGGTCTCTTCTGATCCCAATAGTCCTCTATACCAACTCCTACTTACCTAAGTTTTAAGCATCTAGTTGATATTAGTTGATTCCACATTATTTAGTTCCTAATAAATGTTTCCCTCAAATCCTCAAACCAATAAAATATTTAAAACATGGAGATTAAATTCTAGGAGAAAAATTTTTAGTATTTTTTTATAATTCCCAAAAAGAGACACTAAAACAGAAATTCCCATCTCTTGTACACTTTACCTTTTCAAATTCCTGTTCTATGAAAATGCTGAAAGTAGCCCTGACCTGTGAGGCCCAGTTGGCTGGGTGACGTTAGGTGAAGGAGAGAGTGCAGGTTCCAGCCTGGTCCCCCGCCCTTAAGGCAACCAACTGATGTTTCTCCCTCCTCTCCCTTCTAATAAGTATTTTTTTTAAATGTTAAAAGTAAATAACCAAATTACAGGAGACGGTGGGGGGGGGCAGTAATTGCTTCTGAATGTATTATATTTTTTTAAGTATGTTCTTTTTTTTTTTAATTTTATTTATTTATTTATTTTTAGAGAGGGAAGAAAGCGAGAGAGAGATAGAGAGAGAGAGAGAGAGAAACATCAATGTGCGGTTGCTTGGGGCCGTGGCCTGCAACCCAGGCATGTGCCCTGACTGGGAATCGAACCAGCGATGCTTTGATTCACAGCCAGCACTCAATCCACTGAGCTATGCCAGCCAGGGCTTGAATGTATTATATTCTTAAATTAAAATTCAAAAATATTAGGGTTTGGGGGTGGATGGATCCAGCAAAAAAAGAATTCATGGACCTGGACAACAGTGTGGTGATTGGGGCAGGTGGCAGCAGCCGAGGTCGGCAGAGGGTGTAAGAGGGATGAATGGTAATGGGAAAAATACAGTAACAAATAAACTATTTAAAAAATTAAAAATTGTAGTTTAGTCTTCACTGAAATATTACATTGTTTCTCATAAAAACTGTTTTTCTATAATGTGATTCAAAGTGACTTTTTTGAACCTAAGAGTTAAATCTAAATAATATTCTTCCACTGTTTTCCTTTGTGTACTTTTAAAAATCTGAAATGAGTCATTTAATCATGTAAAAATTAAAATACTTTCTAACTATAAAAGTGGAAAATAAAACTATACCCATCTCCTTTAATTGATGGCACACTATAATTAAATATAGAAGGTACCAAACCACACACTATAATTAATTACAGAATATACAAAACCAAAGGGAAAAGACCAGTAACACTTGAGAATCCAACCAAAGTGAAGGGTTAAATTTTACATAATTCACCTACTCTATATTCCTCCCCAATATAACAACAATTAATTCTAAGAACCGAAATGAAGAGGCTCCTGAGGTATTTTCTCTTGGGTGGTATGTTTACAGACTAAGCAAACACTTGTCCACAATGTAACAGGAGATTCCTGGGCTGGCTAAGTAGGTGTTCAACTCAATGAATTCTAAAGCCTCTTTCAGTTCTAAGATTCCCAATCTGTAAAATGCGAAAAATAACAAAACGTTTTGCCCTTCAATTAACCGATCTGCTCTCATTTAAATCCTACGAGCACGTAAAGAGACTAAAAAGTTCTTTCTCCCCTTTCTCTGCCGTGATTTCACGAGATCCTCGTTAACAAAAGGCACGGAAAATAGGCACAGGTGGGATAACAGGGGAGTGGCCGAGGCCAGGCGGCTCTCGGGACAGCGCCCCCACGCCCCCAGTCCCTCCGCGGCACCTGAGTAATCACTGCCCTCACACCTCCACCCTTCCCTGGCGGCGTCGCGAGCGAATTCTGCGACTGATTACAGTCCACTCGCACCCTGCCCAGACACTGGGCATTGTCTGGAGCTTCCAGCGCCCAAAAAAGGCAAGGAAGAAAGAGGAAGGAAAGAGGGAAAACGTGTAAGAATAAAGAACAACGGTAGGAGAAGTAAGGCAAACGGGAAGCCGTACACTCCTTTTGGCAAGACTGGCTTCCCTGTCGATCACTCAATTTAATTCAGAACCCAAAAGCCACCGCCTCCCCACCCCCCAGCCCCAGGTAGCAGCCAAAGGTGGCCCAGCAGGAGTCCTCGAAGCTGCGGGGTCCGAAACACCGGGACCGGAGAGGGAAATGGGCGTGTAGGCTGGGCCTGACTGCCTGGAGGCCGGGCTCCGAACAAAGCCGCCAGACTCCCCTACCTGGGGCGAGAGCGGCGGCCGGCGCCGGGCAGCGCCTCGAGGCTCCCCGCGCAGCCCCGGCCCGGCGACGCCCTGGCCCCTGGGACCCCCGCCCGGGCAAGGGGCGGCGGGCCCCTCCCAGACCGCGAACAGCGCCCCTTCGGGACAATGGGCCCCCTCCCCCGCCTCCAGGCGGGGAGATACAAAGGCACAGAAGCGCGGCCCGGCGCGCAGCCAGACGCCGGGAAAGTAAAGGTGGAGGAAGGGGAGGGCTCCAGAGAGGACGGCGGTGGACGCGGGAGCCCGCGGGCCGCTCCTCCCGCCATCCAAGGCGCTGCCCTCAGCCCCACCGTGGCGGCAGAGATGCGAGTGCACACCAGCAGCCCCTCCGCCCCGGCCTCTCGAGAGGGTCTGCACACAAAGAGGTGCGGGACCCCAACCTCCGCCAGGGGCGGGGACGGCTCGATGCGCCGTGACCGACGAGGGTCCGCGGCACCCACCCAGCCCGCGCCCCTCGGGGGCCAGGGTCCGCGCGGGGATCCCCTGGCCCGGACTCACCCACAGCTCCGTGCCCCAGCTCATGGCGGAACTTGAAGCGACTCGGCCGTCTAGCTGCCCCGCTCTCCGTCGGTCGGTTCTGCCCTGAGTCTGTACGACCTCCCACTGGCTGGCCCACGGACTCGCGGTTCTGAAGCTCTGCCTCCGAAGGTGCCGCCACCCCCAAGCTCCCCAGTGAGTGAGAAAGAGTCGACCGGAGAAGCCGACGCCACCGCCGCGTCCCCGCCTCCAGGAGCTGGCAGGGAGGGGGCCAGGGACTAGGGGAGGCGGGACGGGGAGAGGGGAGGGGGCGGGGCGCAGTGCACCCTGGGATCGGGGCGGACCCGCTCTCTCCCGGCCACAGCCGGCGGGGTCCTACAGCTGGAGGGTCAACTACCTGTCCGGCTCCGTGCAGGATCCCTTCCCTCCCGCACCTTGGGCGTCGGACAGTCTCACCGCCGCTGCCACTCGGATCTCTTTCTCCAAGATGAAAAGGCAGAGAAGGAAAAGACGCCCACTGCCCTTCTCTTATCCTGAGTCCCCTTAGATGAGCAGCCAGTCACCCGCCTTCTTGCCTCTTCTCCACGGGAGAAACCCTGACAAGGAAACCTCTTCCAAATCTTTGGGTTTAGACTGTGGAGAGTTGTATCTATAAGAAAAACGACTTGATGGTTAAAGTGATCTTGGGAATCACTAAAATGTGTAGAGGTAAATATCAAATGTGAATGCAACGTGCCCCTGATTCTTTTTTTTTTTTTTATTTTGTAAGTTCTGTCAACATTCATTTTGGGATGTTGCCATGACGAGGTGGAAGACAGGGACAATCATGTGCCATGCTCTCACCTGCAGAAATGAGAATAGAGCTTACCTGTGTTCTGGAATGGGCACCTTGTGTGTGGAGATTGCACAGGAGCCAGACTCCTCCCCAGCTATGCGAAGATCCTATTCAGACTTCAGATACCTCTCATGCAGAATGTCGGAACCTTGAAGGAAGGTCCACAATTTTATATGTCTTCCGTGGAGTTACTTCCTAGTCTTTCTGAGCAATCATTAACTGGAGACAGAAAGTGCTATTATATATCAAGTAAGCGTAACAACTCCCTAACATATGCTATAGCATTAATTGCTCATCTTCTAAACACACACACTTTCAATCCAATCATTAGTAGAGTACTCCTCAGCCTGTCGTGACAGCTGAGTGTCTTAAGAAGTTCTCCCTTAAAATGAACCCTCATAAACAGTTGGGAATGTAAACTGGTACAGTATGGAGGATCCTCAAAAAATTAAGAATAGAGCTACCCTATGGCCCAGCAATTCCTCTTCTGGGTATCTATCCCTCTCTCCAAAATGGAAACATTTATTCATAAAGATAAGTACCTCTATGTTTATGGTAGCCAAGTGCCCTTCAATAGAGGATTGGATAAAGAAGATGTCCATATATACAATGGAATACTACTCAGCCATTAAAAAGGATGAAACTGCAATTTGTGACAACATGGATCTTGACAATATCATGCTAGAACAAGAACCATATGATGACATTCATGTGGAATATAAAACCTAAAGCAACAAACCAACAGACAAAAGAAACAAACTCATAAACCCGACAGTACAAAGGTTACCAGAAGGAAAGGAGGGGCGGGAGAGTATGAAGAGAGTAAAGGGGGTCAAATACATGGTGACAAGGGAGACTAGACTTTGAGTGGTAAGCATACAATGCAATATACAGATATTATAGAATTGACACTTAAAACATGTTATAACCAATGTCACCCCAATAAAATTTTAAAAATAAATAATAAAAATAAAAAGTACTCCCCACCAGTGTGTCTGCATTTGAAATTCCACCCCTCCAGGTGCCTGCTTGGGTGCCCCAATCTCTTCACTTCAATCATTGTCTTTTCGTAGCTGTGCTCCCTCTTCTGGTTAAGGCAAACAGCCTGAGCCCTGCTGACATTCCAGCTACCACTCTTGCTAAATTCTTTGCTGCTTCTAGAGACCAGCTTGAGCATACAAATACCCTCTTTCAGATGGGTTATGGCCAAATTTTAAATGCTTAAGTATGCCAATATTTTTCTTTGCTGCTTCTATTTCAGCTAGAATTTATTTAAAGTTATTTATGTCACCTAACACTGCTATCAACCTCTCCTCTCCCTTCCTCTCACTCCCTAGACATCATGAATGTATGATACCTGTCTGGAGACAGTCCAGCCATTGTTAATATAATGAGAATGGTTTGTGTGACATCAGTGTAACCTGGCAGCCAAGGAGAGTGGACTGGAATGCACATGCATGAACGACGACAACTTCACTGTACTAGTCAGTGGGGGCAGTAAATGCTGTTGAGTGAGCATGAGTGCTGTGTGGCTGTCGCATTCACAATGACTGAGGTAGTAGAGCAAGGAATCTGCATCAAATTTTGTGTTAAGCTTGAACTATTTGGATGATTGTACGAGTCCGCAGAAACTGTTTGGATGATTCATAAGGCCGCAGCTATAGACAACTGATGATTGCCAGCTGCATCACAACAATGTGCCTGCTCATACATCGCATCAGTCTCTTGCATTTTTTTGGCCAAACATCAAGTCATTCAGATAACTCAGCCCTGCAACCTCCCAGATTTCATACCCTGCAACTTCTGGCTTTTCCCAAACTAAAATCACTTTAGAAAGGGAAGAGATTCCAGACCATCAATGAGATTTGGGAAAATTCAACGGGGCAGCTGATGGTGATTGGGAAAACTGTGATATCCCAAGACGCCTACTTTGAAGGTGACTGAGGCATCATTGTCCTATATACAATGTTTCTTGTATCTTGTATCTTCTTCAATAAATGTCTCTATTTTTCATGTTGCATGGCTGGATGCCTTCTGGGCAGGCCTCTATTCCAGATGATAACCCCAATCATATTTTGCATCATTGAGTGATACAAAATTCTGTCAAACCAATTATGTCGTACTTTTTGCTACTTGACCTATCTTGGCAATGACTTACCACATAGTTTCTATTTCATATCACCTATTTTATAAGGTAATCAACATTAAGAGAGAATCAAGGAAATATTCTAGCTTTCTCCACACATTTTGACAATGGAGCTACTCTATTGAGTAAACTTGAAAGATCTCAAATCACATAGGTTTATTTGCAATTTTTAAAATTGTTACACTATCTTTTTATTAGTGATGGAAAATGAACTTTTACTTAAACTTTCCCTTTAGGCTTATGTTTGAACCTCAGCTCTATGATAAGCCATCAAAGTGCTACATTTTCTTGATACTTTATCATGTAATATTCCAAATGTAAAGTTCCTTTTATAATTCCTTTATGTTATAACCATTTAGCTAATGCTCCTTCCAGTCTCATTTTTTCCCTGCATGAATTCCCTTATTAAGTCAGACCGTGAAACATAGTTGCTCACTGCTGCATTCTGCAATATAAAATAATTTACTAGCCCAAATACATCTACCTCCAACCATAAATCGATCCCTTAATATTAAATTTTTGCAAAAGCTTATTCCATATATAAAATTAGTAGTGTCTGAAGCACTTGTTTGAAAAGTGATCTGGAGAAAAAATAAAGCTTTAGATAAGCTTATTTGGAGTGTAGAAAACTTTTCTTAATATATGTATATCAATATCAACCATAAATGGTTACCAATCGTATGGAATTTCCACTATTGAAAGGAAACAATCTCTAGGATAAACAATAGCAACTCAATGTCATTCAAATATCTTAGGACTATTTTTTTTTTTAAGATTCTATTTATTTCTTAGAGAGAAGGGAAGGGAGGGAGAAAGGGAGAGAAACATCCATCACCTGCGTCTCACACATCCCCAAGTGGGGACCTGGCCGGCAACCCAGGCATGTGCCCTGCCCTGGAATTGAACAGGGGGACCCTTCGGTTTGCAGGCTGGCACCCAATCCACTGGGCCACACCAGCCAGGGCCAAGTATTTTAGGACTATTCAAATAAAAGCTATAACAGCACTGTCCATAAATAGAATGATCTACATAGGTAGGCCAGGAGAATCAAGCTAAAAGTATTTTAAGAAGAATATCAAAGAAATGCACTTTGTGCCTTAATTTTAATGTTTTAAATAATGCATCGCACCGGAAACAGGGTCGTACTAGACTAGGGATCTATGCCAGCCAAGTGAAGAATGGTGCCGGCTAGTTAACAGTCATTGCTTCTTTCTGCACTGCCAGTTTTCCTAACCAAGAATTGGAAGAAATTCAAGACTTCAAGAGCATACTTAAAGGTGGCTCACTGAAGAAAAAGAATACAGAAATACTGTACTATTTTGTTTTGGGAGAATCTGCTCTTCGTTATTGAATCCAGTTAAAGCATTTTATATATTTGCTTGAATGAAACTTGGCAAGAAGTAAAAGAAAATTCTATACAAATCAAATGGAATAGATCTGTTTAAAGAGGTAACTCATTCCCTCGCTGGTGTGGATCCGTGGGTTGAACGCCCAGGGGTCACCAGTTCCATTCCCTGTCGGTACACGTGCACGGTTTGCGGGCCAGGTCAGGTCCCCAGTAGGGGGCGCGCATGAGAGACAACCACACATTGACGTTTCTGTCCCTCTGTCCCTCTTTTCCCCTTGTCTAAAATAAGTAAATAAATAGGGTCTTTAAAATAAAGAGGTAACTCATTTCTACTTTTCTATGATAATAGGTTCTTTTCCACTGGTTGGTATAGAACTGTGCAGCTTTAAAAGCATTTAGGTATTTATTTAAATTTAATTTTCTTTAGGGCCAGGAGACTTGGTTAAATAAAAGCTACAGATTTCTTCAGGCTTATTACATCTCCCCAAACCCATTCAAAATTTCTACTAAGTAACATTTTAGAATATTTTTATTTGTTTTGTGTGTGTTTTTTGGGGGGGGCTTTGTTGACAAATTTCAAGATATGCACACCAATTAACAGAAAGAACACCTAGTTATTTTATTTCTATGAAATCTAATCAGGTATATCATTCACACTTACAGAACTGGAACCAGCTTTTACAGGCTCACAAAGAAACAACTGTTAAGTTTTCAGGAATTTTGCAAACAGTTTTAAAAATGTTAGCTTTATAGTAGTCAGATGAGAGTATTCACCCCATGGAAAATGGCAAATGCTACAAATCAGGGTTTTTTCCCTTGGAAAACTAATTGTTAAACATCAGCACACCACTATATAAATCCTTTGTAGATTAACAGTGAAAGAAATGAAAATACATTTTTAGCTACAAAAAGAGAACAATTCTAGAACAATAAATTTTAATTTCATTGAATCCATTTAGACTTATTTGGTATATTCAGGATCTAACAGGATCATAGTTTTTTCATTTCCAATATAAGAGAATCATATGGTCTTTTCTTCTTTATGGTAATCATTTCTTCTACTGTCTTCATATGAGGATTCTAATATTTATAAGTCAAATAACATATGATATTTCTTATGTTATTGATTGACTTTAAAAGCTTCAAATCAAAATTTTTCCTCTTCCATGCCAGGATTTTGTGCTTTATATTTTTTTGTTAATAATAGTGATGATTTAAATAATCTCAATAATGAAAACTTACCTCTTGGTTGGTTCTCTTCATCCTTGCCCAAATCCAGTAAAGATTTTATTGCTCATTTTGAAGACCGAAATAGCTCAGACTTCAGATATTTTAAGTCCTTTGAAAGTAAGTCAATCTACTTTATCTAAATTCAAGATATTTTTTATTTTAGCTACCACTTCGTGGTAACAAAACAGTTTTATCCCATTAGATAAAATAGCAAGTTAAAGCCACTTGTTTTGAAATAAGGCAACAGATACTCAATTTCTGGTTAAACTCTGATTATTTGGCACTAGCCTGAAGAGCCTTGTCCTATCATTGTAACCTAGGTCATCTGTACTAAAGGGCATTCAAAAGACAATTAATTGGAATAGCTTCCGATGCATTAAAAATTTCTGTATGGTTGCCATATTTAGTAAATAAAAATGAAGAATTCTCAGTTAAATTTGACTTTCAAATATGCAAATATTACATGGGACATACTTATACAGAAAAATTACTTGATGTCTGTCTGAAATCAATTCAACTGGGCATCCTGTATTTTATCTGGCAACACTAAATTCTCAGGATGATCTTTGATTAAGTACCCTAGGTCAAGGACTCTAAACCAGATGAATTTAGACCATGGGTTTGAAGAAGCTGGTGAATATCTGAAAGTAGACGTACAAGACTTTTAATAGATGTGACTGTAGCTTTTTCTGGGAAACAAAAGCATAGCTTTTATTAGTGTATCTTAACGAAGAGTTTGCTTCACCGTCTCCTGGAGAGCTTATAAAAATGTGTGCCTGACAAAGCTGAGAACAGTGGGTAGAGAATACTCTTACTTTTGTTTACTAGAGGGAGGAACTATTTACCAAGAATTTGCGCGTCCAGGATACACCCAGAACCACACATAAGGAACTGGAGGTAGTGCTTATCTCTGGAGAGGGGCTCTAGGAGACCGGGACAAGAAGTCTTACTTTTCACTATGACTCTTTTGTAACACTTAATTTTATGACATTGTCCATGTTTTATCTATTTAAAAATATGAAAATAACAGCAGTGCCTGGGCCTCACTCTAGGTCTCTTAAATCAGAATTTCTAAATTTTTAGTGGCTGGGCCATAATGTTTGTGTATGTTTCTGAGGTTTTGTTTTTTTTTAAACTCCATAGTGTATTTGGCTTATACATCAAAATCACTCACACACCGTTTGTTCTATAGCATTTGCCAAAACACGCACACCACACTTAGATACAATCCCCTGCATTTCTCAGGGAAGACCCAGAAAATGAATTAGTTATGTCAGCTTCTCTGGAGGAGTTCTGTGTAGAACTGACAGGGGGTGAGTCAAACCAGTCCATACTCAAGGATGGTGAGATAGGAAACTGCTTAATGTTTAAGTTGAAGGTTCAGGAGGGTGGTCTCCTAATTAATGTTTCTGGCCACTATATTATGCCATGCAGTAATTGAATACACAGTTGTTTATCTCTCTATTAAATAACCTGCCTTTTCTGCACTTCTAGTGAGTGGCGCAAGGATGATGAATGACCTACCTACTCCTGGAAACTGTCCCCTGTGTTCTGGCTTCATAGGAATTTGCCCAGCCTGGTCCACGGGGACAGCCCCACCTGTTCACAATTTACCTCATCCTACCCACTACCCAGTAAATATGATTCAATGACCGAGGAATGGCTACAGTTCTTCATGATCAAACCTACAAAGAGAAAACTGGCATCCAGCTGAATGTGTTGGACCACTACCAGCGCAATTCTCCTGAGGTCGCCCTAACAAAAGTGCCTCTTCTTTATTCATTCATGCTTCTCTTCATTTCAGCAAAATTGGCAGGAAAGAATTTCTTCATAGGCAAACACACAACTGAGGAAAAGAAGTGTTTTATCTCCTTTTCTTAGAAATGTTCTATTTCTGGCCCATTGTGTCCAGAGAAAAGGAATGCCGCAGATTTCATGACGGCACCACAATGTGTGTGACCCATTTGATTTCATTCACAGACACTTTTGGACATTACTATGGACCTGTGTCCTAGAAAATAGGGTCTGATATGCTTCTATTGACAGTGGTCCTGGGGTTCTTACAGATCCTCTTCAACCTCCGCAGCCTCCAAATTGGATCATTTTTGAGGTCATTATGGTATTTGACTTATTCTTTGAAAGATAGTACTCCAAAATATCCTTTGATAATCCTAAATATTTTCTTGGCTAAAAGGATCCAGAATAGTCACCCTAAAATTTTTAAGTGGATATTTTTAAGGAAAAGAGGTGTCACAGAACTGTGCATTTATGTTTTCTGTAGAATGTCAATATTCAAAGGGGGAGGGTGGAAGCAAGGGAGGGAGGTGGGATTGGCTGGGATAGGAGGAAAAGGCAGACAAATGTAACTGAACAACAATAAAGTAATTTAAAAAAGAATTTAAAAAATGTCAACATTCAAGAACCTTCACAATATGGGCTCTAATCTCCTACCTCCTTCCACACCCTGCTGTTGTTCCTAAACTCCAGTCACACCAGCGGCACTTGGTTCCATTGCTGCCCGAGATGCTCTCCTGCCTCTGTGGATGTGTTCCTCTCCATCTGGTTAACTCTTACAGTTCTCAAAGACTCTCCTCACATATAATGACTTTGAGAAATCTTCCACGAATTTCCCTCTTCTCTCCTGACTTCGAACTTGGTGCTCCTTTGTATGTTCTTATTCTTGGTACCCACCTCTAAGCTGATAGCAATCCCAATGTCTTTTAACTTGCCTGTCTCCTTTGAGGACACAGCTATTTCTGGCACAGAATAGGTATTCAATTAGTGCTTAGTAAATATCAAATATTCTCAAATAATAAGTCAAAATTCACATTCTATACAGCTTTAAAGTGATGTAGGTAAATCATATTTCTGGGATTGATTTTCAGATTCTTTTATCTCAAACACCTACTTCTCCATTCTTAACTTATTTGCTCTCAAATTACTAATAAACTAGAATTGAAATATGGCTTAAATCTTAAAATGAAAATTATTTACATAATAATGTCTTAATTGTGCTCTTTTTTGTACAGAAAACAATTGGCAATAGCTAATTTTTGTAGATTTTTAAAAATTAATAAATCCCCTGAAACATAAATTTTTTTGAATTTGCACATAAAAATAGCATCACTTAGTTACCATTTTAAAAACTGTTCAGAATTCCAGGTTAAAAGAAACTCTTTAAAATTAAAAAAAATTCAGAAAGACCAAAGCAAGCACAATTTTTATATTCCTGGCAAAAGATCATCAGAGGTAAGTTAAGTAAGTGGTTAAAGAGTGAATAATCCACAAAAATGTGCCTGCTTAAGTCTGATTTTTTTTAAGTGTGAAGAAAGTCAATTCAAATATGACTCCAAAACTTCTATAAACATGTTATCTTTTTCTACTGTTGCTTTCCTAAAGAATTATACTTGCAAATATATCATTAATATATTTATTAAATATATATTTATTAATAATATATTTATTAAAATATAAAATATATATAATTAATATATAATATCAAAGTACAAGAGATAATTTGGCAAGGCTTACACAGAAAGATAGCAAGATAAGGCCATCTGTGAAAATATATAATCATAAACTAAAAAAATAGTAAACAAAGTGATCTACATTCAAGTATAAAAGTTATAAAATATGGAAATAATTTTTGGCATACAACATCTTTTTTAAAGCCACACAATTAGACTTTTAAAATCATCAGTATTTTTCTTAATAGCTGGGGACAGGATTCATATTTTTTTTTCATCTTTCACCAAGCCTGCTATGAAGAGGTAGGAGTAGGAACACTTGATTTTATACTACTGCGCTTGTTTTCTGAAGGTTGAATGTGTTGGTGTTTCCCCAGCTTGATGGTAACATCTTCAAAGGTTCGGATCAGGCCAGTCACAAAGCAGATTAATACAGGCTTTGAGGTTGATTAATTGACTTTAAAGTGTCAGCAGGATCATCTCTAAGCCTATATAATCTGCTTAACTTGAAGCAAATTGTTTGTTTATCCTTTACTTCAAATTCCCCCAAGAAAAGAGAGTGTTTAAACTCCCCAGAAAATTTGCATTTTGGATGAAAGTATCCCCTATTATAGTCAAATGTGCTTAGGTTTTGTCAAAACCCTGCAAATGTCAACATATTAAAGAATTTTAATGGGATTTTTATTGGCATTTTTTCCAGAAAAGCTCTACCAAACGATGAACATTGCTAAATATGGGTATGTTCTACTTTATGCAAACCTGATACAGCTTTTAAAAATCTGAACATAAAACCGCAGGTTGGTATTGCAGAGTAGGAAAACTACAGCCTCTTTAAGAAACGGGGCTGTATCGACTGGATGCCTATATGGAAAAAAAAAAAAAGAATCTTGATCCCTACCTCATATAACACACAAAATTCAATTCCAGGTAGATTTTAGAAGTAACTGTGAAAATTAACATAGTGAAGCTTATAGAACCATATGAAATTATCTTCATGACTTGCTGTAGACAGAAATTTTTTAAACAGGACACAAAAAGCATTAGCTATAAAGGGAAAAATTGATAAATTAGAAGACATCAAAGTTCATCAAAAAGTACTTTTAACAGAAAGAAAAGGCAAGCCCAGAATGGGAGAATATATGAGTAATTAATATACCCAACAACACACCCATATCTGGAATATGTAGAGAACTCTTACAGAACAGTAAGATAGGCTGCATGATAGAAAATTGGCAAATACCAGCCCTTCACCCAAGAAAATATTCAAATAGTCTACAAAAATATTTAAAAAGTGTTTAAACTCATTATATATCAGAGAAATGCACATTAAAACCCTCAATGAAATATTGCTACAGGTCTATCAGAAGAGCTAAAATTAAAAAGATTGGCAATACTAAGTGTTGGTGAAATATGGAACAATGGAAATTTTCACATGCTGCTGGTGAAAATGTCAATTGCTACAATGTTAAAGAACTATTTGACAATATCACATACTACATGACCCCAAATTCTACCTCTAGGTATATACTCAAAAGCAGTACATTCATATGTGCATGTGCAAGAATGTTCATGTAACAATTATTTGTAATAGCTAAATACTGGAAACCACTCAAATTTCCTTCAGTAGTAGAAAGGATAGAGGTACATTCATGTAACACAATATATTATGATGAAGAAAAATAATAAAATATATCTACAAGCAGAAGTAACAAAAATATTGAGTGAAAGAAGTCATACACAAAATGTATAATGTGCATAATTTCATTTGTAAAATTTCTCAAAACAGGAAAATCTAAATTATGACATTAGAAGTGAGGATAATGTTTATCTCTGGGGAGAAAGAATGCGGTAATGATTGGGAAGGAGCACACTGAGCCCTTCTGAGATAATGGTGATGACTTTTCATTTCATCTGGGTGATGCTTACATGTGTTTTCACCTTTTAGAAGAGATTTTATTCATTCATTTTTAGAGAGAGGGGAAGGGAGAAAGAGAGGGAGTGAAGCATCGATATATAAGAGATGTATCATCAGTCGGGTGCCTCTCACATATCCTCATCTGGGGACCTGGCCAGTAACCCAGGCACATGCCATCCTGGGAACAGGAGATCTTTCAGTTTGTGGGCTGGAACTCAATCCACTGAGCCACATCAGCCAGGGCTCACTTTTTGATGATACTTCAAACTGGTGGTACTTAGATTTGCGCATTTTGCATATGAAATCTGTTCGGAAAAAGTCCAGCCATTGTAAATATAATGAGAATGGTTTAAGCTACTTTGATGTAACCTGGCAGCCAAGGATAGTGGACTGGAATGTGCATGTGTGAACAATGATGACTTTACTGTACTAGTCAGTGGGGGAGGTAGACACTGGAGTGAGCACGTGTACTGTGTGGCTATCCATTCAAAATGACTGAGTGAGTAGAGCAATGAATCTGCATCAAATTTTGCGTTAAGCTTGAACATTCCCTTGAACATTCCTCCGCAGAAACTATTCAGATGATTCAGAAGGCCACAACCATGGGCAACTGGTGGTGATTGGCAGCTTCATCATGACCACGCACCCACTCATGTGTAACGTTTCCTGCAGAGTTTTGGTGAAACATGAAATCACTCAGGTGACTCACAACCCTTACAACCCAGATTTGGTGCCCTGCAACCTCTGGCTTTTCCCAAAACTAAAATCACCTTTGAAAGGGAAGATATTTCAGACCATCGATGAGATTCAGAAAAATTCGCAAGGGCAGCTGATGGAGACTGGGAAAACTGTGAGATCCCAAGGTGCCTACTTTGAAGGTGATTGAAGTGTCACTGTCCTATGTACAGTGTTTCTAGTATCTTCTATCTTCTTCAATAAATGTCTCTCTTTTTCATATTACATGGCTGGATACCTTCTGAACAGACCTCGTATATGTTATACTTAAAAAAGAACCAACCTTATTTACCTTGTAAAATTATTCTTGTTTCCAAAAGAAATGTTGGATCATTTATATCTTTCAATATGCACAAAACTTTTCAGAAACATGACTACTGGATAACATAACTTGTATCTATACAAACCAGTGTTAAACACAAGGTAAGGGAGTTTAATCATTGCCTTAGTTTTGACTGCCATCTAATGGCAAGAATGCTGCACTACACAGAAACAAACAACGTCCCTGCAGTGAGCAAAAGAATACTAATTTTGTTGCAATTTGCAGCACTGCTTTTCTGTAGAACTTATCTGCAAATATTAGGTAAATATTTTGACATGACATAATCATTATGACATTCATTTAGGTTGTTAAGTCTGAAATAGAATATTCAATTTCTTTGTGTAAGAAGTTCATAATCCTATTATAAATTTTATTCTTTCCCTTAACCATATGTTATAATCCTTATAGATTACGTCTGCTTAGTGCAACAAATATCAGTCAATGACACAATATATACCCCTGTTACCATGGACATCCAAAATGAGAAGTGGACTCAGCATGTGTAACTCAATGCCTTGAATACATATAAGCAGTGCTCAGCACAAAGCAATGAATTAAAGCAGTCTACTTTGTAGCTTTTCCATGGGACTCTAAGAGGAGGTCCTATGTGGCATGTTGCTAAGGCCTAACCAAGACTGACGTGCACTGTAACAAAATCTACAACTGACAGAAAAAGGTGTAGAATTCAAAGGTGAGAATTCTAGATGAGAATAAGCACTTTTGCACCCCAGGTATTCACTGGTATTTAATTTCTTGAAAATATGTTTATGGGAGAGAGAGAAAGAGAGAGAAACATTGATTGGTTGCTTCCCATACATGCTCCAACCAAAGAGCAAACCAAAATCTTGGTATGTGCCCTGACCGAGAATGGAACCCGAAACCTTTTGCTGAATGGCTCCAAGCAACTGAGCCACACCATCATGGACTTAACTGGAAATTTTTTTAAAGCAAAGAATTTTCCCAGGCAGAACCCTCTGAAAGAATCTTTAAGCCCTGGATGGTGTGGTTCAGTGGGTTGAGCGCCAGCCTGCACACTGAAAGGTCGCCAGTTCCATTCCTGGTCAGGGCACATTCCTGATTGCCGATTGGGGGCATGTGAGAGGCAGCCAATTGACGCTTCTCTTGCACACAGTTTCTCTCTTTCTCTCCCCGTCTCTCCAAAAATAAATAAATAAAATAATTTATTTTAATAAATAAAATATTTTCAAAAAGAATCTTTGAGATAAATAAGTAGCAGCCTTTTTGGTGGATTTCAACAATTTCTATGGAAAACCAAAAAATAAAGAGAAAATTGGAAAATAGGAGGTTTTAGTTATATTTCTTCTAGAATTCTACTCCTTATCAAATCCAATTTTATTACCAAGTAATCAAGATGAATATAGTTTCAGCCTCCAGCAAAGTGCCCCAACTCTTACATTATAATGAATCCAAAGAGAACTACTCCAATTTTTTGTTTATATAATAGCTTTATTGAGGTATAATTGACATATAATAAACTGTACATACTTAAATGAATATATATGCATTAAATCATCACAACCACCAAGATAATGAATATATTCATCACCCCCAAAAGTACTCTTACGACCCTTGTACCTCAAAACTTCCCAGCCCTCCTGCTCCATCTCAGTCACTGATTGCTTCTGTTCATTATAAATCTGTGTTCTAGGATTGTATGTAAATGAAATCATGATATATGTACTCTTTATTGTCTGGATCTTTTTATTCAGTGTACTTCCACCAGGACCTATGAGTAATAAACTTTTCTATTTCAGTTCCTCTTGTGGTTTTTTCTTGAACTGTGGCTCACCATTGGGAACTCTGTGCTCTAGTGAACAAAGGTTAATGAACGAGGGCATAACGGGAGTCCATACAAGTGAAATAAGACGCAGGGGAGTTAGAGTCAGAGAAGAAGATGTAATGACAGAAGCAGAGCTGTCTTTGAGGATAGCCATGAGCTAAGGAATGCATCAGCCAGTTTTCCAGCCTCACAACTTAGAAAAAGCAAGGAAACAGATTGCTTCCTAAATTGTCCTGAAAACACCTCAATTTTGGTCCAGTGAGATCCATTTCAGACATATACAGAAAAGGGAAACAAGCAATTGAACATTATATATCATTCATTAGCATCTACCCAGAACAGACTCAACATTCTCATACTTTCTGTGTGTGCATATTTTTTTCTGAACCATTGACTTTACTCCTAAATAGTGGACTAAATACTCCTAAGTGGACTAAGGTCCACTTCCTGAAGGGGCAGTATTTACATAAATTATTTGGAATTCTTCTGTTAAGAAACATTTTTCTCTTCTCTCCCATTTATTTATTTCAATCATTTTTCTATATCAATATAGACTCAAACGCGTGCTTTATTTTTGGGGTTATAATCTAACACCACATTATTTTGAGGCTCATTTGTTTCCAGCTTTGGCCACTGGGAGTTCCTTCAGTTTGACTCCTGCGTCACTTTGACGTGCCCCCTTATTTTATTTTTTCCAGCATTTCCATCCTCTCTGGTACTATACGCTGCTCCAGGCTCCTCTTGTGTTTCTCTGCCCCAGTCCTAGAATCAGGCATTTCTCCAAGGAGCCCTGACTCCTTTTTGTAGAGAATGGTATTTAGAAACTAAGATCTGGGTATTAGAAGTACTAATTGCTACTAGTCCTTGTTTGTTTTAAAGTCAATGTTGTAAAACTTTTCGTTGTAAATTAAAATAATTGTAACATACATATTTTTATGGTATTTTAAATAATGGCATTTAAAAATATGACTGCAATTTTCTTTTCATTATGCAAAAAAATGAATGTACATATCTTAGCAATTTGATATTCACCATTATGTCACAAACTGATTAGCAGTTTATCCAACCTACTTCCCCTTCTTCATGGGCACAAAGCATCCCTTGCGGTTAGATGTGGCCATGTAGACTGAATTCTGCACAACAGAATGTGGGTGGAAGTGATTTATGTCACCTCCCAATCTGGCCCATAAAAACTACCAATGCATGATCTCCATGCAGCTCTCTCTCTTGCCCATTCTACCAGATAGATGTTGAGTGACTGACTACACGGAGTAAAGATCTTCTTCCTCCAACAACTGCCCTCCCATTACTACCTCTCACTCCACCAACTGTTAGATTTTTACATGAATCAGAAATTTATATTTAAGCCATTGAGATTTGATGATCGGTTTGCTTCAAGAGCTGAGTCCCTTAACTAATTTAACCACCACCCATTTAAAAAAGATAACATACATTTTAGATCACTTTTTCTCTTTAAACTAATTTCTATTCCACCTCTCCTACAGTATATTATCCTAAAATGTTTTGATTGAAAAACATTCATGGTTACCCTATCATACTTTTCTGAAACAAAAATAAGCATATAAGCTTTCATTATAAAAAGCATGTTTCCCCTGACCATAGGCTCTAAATATTTAAAAAAAAATTGTATGCATTTATCATTCAAATCATTATCAGCATAAAATTTATTAAGATGATGAAATTATGTTACATATTTTTTCTTTGAAAAAAATTTTATTGACTGATTTTAAAGAGAGAGGAAGGGAAAGAGAGAAACATCAATTTGTTGTTCCACTTATTTTTGCATTCATTGGTTGATTTTTGTATGTGCCACACTAGGGATTGAACCCACAACCTTGGCATATTAGGACAATACTCTAACCAACTGAGCTACCTGGACAGATTACACATTTCAATAATTATTAAATATTCAAGTCCAATTACATTAGAAATGCATTGCTTAATAAGTTGGATAGGCTTTTCATTTTTTTTATATGGATGAATATAACTTAATGCTAGAATGAGAGAGGATTCAGCATCAATTCTATTCCTGGTTTTGTTTTAACAGATGTAAGCACTGAGAAATCTGTTTGCATAAGTAAGTGGTTGGGAATGAAAAGAGTTTTGTGACAGCAATGTCACTCAATTCTCTGAACTTCCAAGTTATGTAAAAAAAAATTACATAATGATCTATCATCAAAAGTAATTTTTACTGATTTCACGAAGACAACTCAATTAGGCTCTCCTTGAAAGAAAAATGATTAAAACCATTCACTTGCAAAAGGACTTGCTACCTAGTCATTTACTTTCCCTATATCAGCAACAATGTTCAAATTACTCTTTTCTATCATATGAAAAATTTTAACACCTGAAGAAACGCGTCTAGAAGAATTGGAGTATAAGACAGGTTTATTTTTATAGAATGGGAAGAGAACAGCCCTGGCTGGTGTGGCTCAGCGGACCGAGCGCCGGCCAGCGGGCTACGGAGCTGCCTGTTCACCTCCCGGTCAAGGCACAGGCCTGGGCTGTGGGCTGGGTCCCCGGTTGTGGGTGTGTGAGAGGCAACCGATTGATGTGACATTTCTGTCACACACCAGTGTTTCTCTCCCTTTCTTTCTACCTCCTTTCCCCTGTCTCTAAAAATAAAGAAATAAAAATCTTTTTTAAGATAAAGAATGGGCAAAGAACAAGGGTGAAAGGGAATGTGAGAAAGGAGGATCTACACTTCCATCACAGGTTCACACTCAGGTGGATCAATTTTTGAAGAGTGTATATGTTCATTGAGGACCTAGAAACTGACTCCTTACAAATGATCCTTTCTGTGCCCCGAGAAATTCTTCAGGTATCTCACAAGGTGGGCACTCATGTCTTTGGGAACACTGAGAGGCAGGCTACATGTCTGAGTAATTGAAGGGCTCTGCTCCATATTGTAAAGACAAGTAGTAGCATGAGCGGTAAGTTTTTATTGCTTTGAGCCACTGAGAATTTAGGAGAATCTTGGGTTGTTACCACATCGAAATCTATATCATCCTCACTTAAGGAGGTAGAAATTGTTATCTAAAGTAAAGTGCTGCCATACAAGAACCTAAAATATATTAAGGGATAGATGGCAGGTAGCAATGAAACTGTTTTCAGAGGATGGAAAGATAGCAATCCATGTTACACAGTAGTGCGACGTTTCATAAAACCATTACCCACAGTTAACTTGGAAGACAGGTCATGTAGTATATGTGTAGCTTACAGGGTAAATTGGAAAGCAGAATATCATATGTTCATTGTTATTGGCTGCATTTGGCAAAATATTATGAAAAAATAAATGAGGTGAAAAAGAACTGACCAATTTGCAAGCAAGAATGAAGGGAATAAAGAGTTCACCAATTTGGGTGCCCTGACTGGTGTGGCTTAGTAGGTTGGCACCACCTCACAAAGTGAAAAGTTCACCAGTTTGATTCCCTGTAGGACACATGCCTGGCTTGCAGCTTTGGTCCCCAGTCAGGGCCCATAGGAGAGGCGGCCATGGATGTCTCTCTCTCACATCGATGTTTCTCTCCCTCTCTTTTCCCCTCCCTTCCCCTCCTTCTAAAAATAAATAAACAAAATATGGTGTGGCTCAGTTGGTTGGAGCATGGTCCTGTGGGCCAAAAGGTTGTGGGTTTGATTCCTAGTCAGGGCACACCCCTGGGTTGCGGGTTTGGTCCCTGGTTGGGGCATGTACAAAAGGCAATCAATTGATGTTTCTCTCTCACAGCAATGTTTCTCTTCCTCTTTCTCTACCCACCTTTTCCCTCTCTCTAAATAAGTAAATAAATAAATAATAAAGAGTTAAAGATAAAATTAAGACATGCTTCAAATGACAAAGGATAACCAAAACTCAGCCTGGAGGCAATGTATTAATTTAAGAGAATGGCCGTTTTACCGACTTTTAAAAAACTCCAAATGGAGTTTTGGAATAGGTCCACATCAAAGCTCCAATCACGTAAGACTGTTTGAACACAATGCTCAGGGAAAAGAGACTAAAGGAAAGTGATTCTCCCATCAAAGCCTGATAAACACATGGAATTACTATGGGGAGGGAGGGAGAAGGGGGAGGGACAGAATGAATAGGGGCTAGAAAACAAAGAATTATACCAAATAAACATTATGTCTGGAAAGGAAGAACAGAGATGACTATTGGCTTATGGAGCTGATAAAAATGACTAGTTTGGGGTTTTTTCTCCTCTTGATTAAGTTTCTGAGACAGTTACATTTCCAAAATACCTACTAGGCTGGACTACAAGAGATCATGACTGTTCACTCTGAAACCTCCAACCATCTATGGGCAAAAAAGCAGACTACAAAAGCTGCTCAGCTCCTGAGGAGGGCATATTCCCCACAACGCTCATCCGAGATGTGGCCAAGGAGGAGAACGGAAAAGGAAAAATGAACCACAAAAAGAATCTGGAGCAGCAAAGAACAACGAACAAGGAGTGACCACCAGAGAGCAGAGTGAGGGCCTCACGAAGAAACATTCCCCACTCTCCAGGGTGCTAGAAGGTCCTCAAAATTGCTGCCCAACAGGATTTCAGAACTGCCGCAGCTGAGTGTTCGTCTTGGCTGTGCGCTGCTTTCCACACGGGAATCTTTACGGTGGTTACCCTGTCCGCGGGGACCAGTAAGTTGTCTTTTCAGGCACAGTCTTTACATCAAAAGAAGCCATGTCTACAGCAAGTGTTGAGATTACTACACATCACAGAGATTCTGGGTTTTAAGTTAGACGTCCTGACTAGAGCTGTTGGCTTTTCTACCTTGGGGAAGGGGTGAGTGTATTTTGCGTGCAAGCAGGAGAATAATTGGGGACAAAGAAGGCAGAAGGAAATACTGCTATTCCCAACCTTTCTGATTTCCTTCCTTCTAGGCATATGAAAGGACTAAACTTCCTTGCTGCCTTGAAGCTCTAAGTGGCGATGCAATTTGTTTAAGCCGGTAAAACTGAGTAGGAATGATGAGTGTCACTCCCAGAAGGAAGGCTTTAAGAGCTGTTGTACAATTTGCTCTTCTCCCTTTTCCTGCTGTGGTTCCCAGCAATGTTTGATAGTGAGGCTTTGCCAACCTGTATCTTTTAGAGAGAATGACATGCAGCAGAGCCCCGATAACCCAAGATGAATATATAGTATGAATGAGACATACACTCTTGTTTTAAGCCAATAAATTTTTGAGGATGTTAATGAAGTATAATCTAAACTGTCCTGACTACCACAGAAACAAAACAGGTAAACAGAAAACAGTTTGTCTTCAACTGAAAAAAGAAAAGCAAATATTTATTTATTTATTTTTAAAGATTTTATTTATTTATTTTTAGAGAAGGAAGGGGGGGGAGAGAGAGAGAGAGAGAGAGAGAGAGAGAGAGAAACAGCAATGTGCGGTTGCTGGGGGACATGGCCTGCAACCTAGGCATGTGCCCTGACTGGGAATCGAACCTGCAATGCCTGGTTCGCAGCCCGCGCTCAATCCACTGAGCTACGCCAGCCAGGGTGCAAATATTTATTTTTATATTAGATTTTATTATTTATTTTTAGGGAGAACGGAATGGAGGCAGAGAGAGAGAGAAATAATCAATTCATTGGGACCTGGCCCAAAACCCAGGCACAGTCCCTGACTGGAATCGAACCAGCGACCCTTTGGTTTGCAGGCCAGTACTCAATTCACTGAGCCACACCCACCAAGGCAGAAGAGCAAATATTTAAAAGAAGAAAATCTAAACATGACAATCTTTAAAATAAATTTTTATTTCAAAATTTGTCTAAGTGTTTGGAAACATAATACCTGTAGAAAATTAGAAAACCTTCTGTTCATTTTTTTTTTTTTTGGTTCATTTTATACCTTAGAGTTTGCAATGAATATTTCAGGAAACTTCATAACCTTAATAGTTAAAGCTGGGCTGGAGTTGCACTCTATTGCAAAGTACATTAAAAATAACTATGATCTCCAGTCTACAAAGAGCCAAGATGGAGTGGAATTGTTGAGAACAGATTAATTCAATGATTCCTTAAAGTGGTAGCTGGGGTGCTATGAGCATTGAGATTCCCACTGAGAACAGAGACTACATCCTTTATACATTCTCAGCCCAGAACCTAACAGTGCCTGACACGTTATAGGCACATTGGAAATTTTTTTTTATTAAAGATTTTATTTATTTATTTTAGAGAGAGGGAGAGAAACATCAATGTGTGCCTCTCACACACCCCCTACTGGGCACCTGGCCCACAACCCAGGCATGTGTCCTGACTGAGAATTGAACCAGCGACACTTTGGTTCGCAGCCCACGCTCAGTCCACAGAGCTACACCAGCCAGGACACGTTGTAAATATTTGAAGTACTGAGTTCAGCTAAAGCCAGTTGCTCACTTGAAAATCTATTCACCAAGGCCAACTTAAAGGAGCTGGACTGCGCTTACTCAGGGCTGAAGCGAGGGAAGTTGTAGAGGTACTGGGGGAGGTGATGCTGATGTCATGGTAAAAGGCAAGCTAGGTCATTAATCCCCATATCTTTGTTCCAAAAAGAGCAAATTTTTAAAATCCTAGTCTCCTCTGCTCATATTGCTCGCTACTCCTCTGTCCTTGTCGACTTAGTTTCATGAAACAATAGATTCTTTTTTGTGCCTACAATAGCCCTGTCAGGGTTCGTCACATGTAAACAGAAGTGGTTTACTGTGGTCCTTCCTCAAGAAGATATAAGATATGAAGAAATAATTATAAAACAATGTCAAGTGGTATTGTGGAGCTATAAAAAGGCCAAGCCTACAAGTCTTATGAAGTAGTTGGGTGTAGTAGATACCCCTGATCTAGGCAAGCAAAGTTTGAGGTTCAGGGACTTGTTGAGCCTGGGAGAAGTGTCTCGATAGTGAGTCTATCATCAGATCCATGCATACGAGTGTCAGAAGTCCAGGAAAGCAAGAGTCCAAATCCAGGAGTGTCAGTAAAGGCAAGGACTGAAGGATTCAGCTGTTGAGCTGGTATTGTTTCCTTTTGTGTGTAGGCAGGAAAGAACTTTGGCAGGTTTGTGTTTGCTGTTAAGAAAAGGAAATGGCCCCCAGATGCAAGGAGGCTCAATTACACAGGGTGGGGGCTCCTGACACACTAGGCTGGCGAGGCCATGGCAGTCCTGGGCTGCTGGACCGTCTGTAAAACGTGTTTGGTCTGGTTCACTGATTGGCTCTATCCCAAGAAAGCAAAGTGTGGTTAGCTTCCAGATCCCAGCCAGCTTGCCTATTGGGAAAACATTTTAGGCCAAACCTATGACTA
>PVIA01011821.1:0-41806 GCA_004024845.1 Tonatia bakeri
TCTTTCTGGGCAGACAGACTATGGTTAATTTCAGTTAATATAAATAATGCTGAAATGAGTACCTTCATACTCAAATATTTGACTAGATTCTTTTTATTTACCTGGAATAATTTCCTCAAAGTGTAATTACTGAATTGAAGTAAATGGATATTTTTCAGTCTCCTAATTCCTACTGGGATAATTTATACAAAGGCGTCTTATGAACCCCAGTGAGCTAAAATATAAGGGACTTAATCTTATTTTTATGAAAAGGTAGGGATATGTGAAATGTGAAAAAGGCATGTAATTTTAGTTTAATTCAATCTTAAATATCTCTTAAGCTCATGCTCTTTATCAATAAAATCCTCGTTTCTGGGAATACCATAAGAAGTCCCAATCTTTGGCTTCCAGAAACTGAAAAGAGATGGATAAATGATTGTATACACATGCTTGGCACTATACCAGTACATAGTAGGTGCTCAATGAACATGTATTAAATTACATGAACAGGTAGAGGGCCTGGGTGCCGTGGAAATGATGCAGAAGGGCTTTTACAGATGAGACTGAGTAGAGACAGGGTGTGGGTTTGCTGGACATCAGTTACCCAGCTTTACGGTAAAAGGGCAGTGGCCTGGAACTGGTGTGGAAGGTGCAATTCTACCTTCCACTGGGAGCCTTCCTGCAGAGCCTTGGGAAGTGAAGGCCAGCAGGCCTGGGGCCATGGTGAAGAATTGGAGGCACGTGGTACCTTGAATCTGAGCCTAAATGAAAAGCCCCAAGATGCAGGCCAGCGTCCTGAGCTCCTAAACATCTCCTTTCTTGGGAACTGGTAATTTGCTGTTTTCTGTGTCTTGACCACTCTTCTCCAAGACAGCCTTGGGGCTCACTCCTTACTTCATGCAAATCAAAATCACCTCCTCAGAGAGAATTATGACCCTCTTGGCGCTCTGGGTGTACGCCCTTTCCCAGCCTTATTCTACTACCAGTTGACTGCGCTTCTTACTTGTCAACCCTGCACTTGGGGGAACGAGGGGCATCTCTGTGTCTGGTGCTCACTGTTGCAACCCCAGCACTCAGAACAGGTGTGTGGTTCGTGGCAGGAGCTCTGTAGTTAATAGTCATGTTAAGCACTCTAACTACAAAGTAGGGGTGGGGCGAACTCAAGGACATTTTGGAGATAACGAATGATTCTATTACCCTGATTGTGGCGATGGCTTCCTGGGCGTCCAAAGTCATCAAATGGTAGACATTCGATACGTGCAGTATTTTACATGTCAATTATACCTCCATACAGCTGTTTAAAAGTTCAATAAATACTCGTTGAATGAGTAAGTGAATAAGTAAATGAAGGTTATTCTGCCTGAAACAATGCCTTCTGTAGCTACTTAATTCTTATAATAATTGCCATTCACTGAATGCTTGCGTTTTCGGGGGCTGTGGTGACTTTCCTTTGTACATGATTTCATTTAATCACCCAAGAAACTTATGTAGTGAGCCCTACTTATACCTCATTTTATGGACACAGACATTTTACAAGGCAGGGAGGTTGTAAACGTTCTTGGCACAGCAGCTTTCCTTGTTTGTTACTTCACTGAACATTAAGAGGGCTTTGCGTGTCATCTCAATTACACTGTGTCATGTAGGAACTCACATAGCAGCGTGAGGTCCTGGAGGAAACGGGCAATTTGGACTCAGGTCACCTGACCTCCAGCTTGAGCCCTGCCTCCACCGAACTATGGGCCTTTGGTGGGGCGTCACTTTCCCCATCCGTAAAACGGCAGCTTCTCCCCGTCTCCCCTATGTCACAGGGTTATTGTGAGAAACACAAGCTAGGAAATGTCAAGGTCCTTAGCAAGCTACAGTTTGCTATACAAGTCCGGCTATACTCTTATAGCTACACCCTCAGGGGAACTGAGCCTGAAAGACCTAACGTTTCTGAGCTTCCAAGTTTATCTTCCTTTGCATATTTCATTTGCCCGACTCTGGTGGACGGGATCATTAATATTAATGTTCAGGCTTCATGAATTATGCACGGGAAACAAGACATTTTTCTTCTCCCCTTCCCATCTCATCTCATACTTCACCTCACAAGCCCAGTGAGCTTCAGCCAGTAACAAAGACCCCACAGAAAATAACAAGTCATGTCCTGGGGATGAGAGAACACGTGGCCAGCCCCACATGCCGGGGATGCGTCATCCACGGCCCGTGGAGAGTCTGGGCCGGTGCACAGGCTGGCATGCCCTTGCATCTCCAAGTGCTGGTCTCGGACTTCACAAAAGTCCTAGTGTGCCACCTACCACCTGTTGACTCAGTACCTGAGACTGGAAATGCCTGTGGTAAAAACCGAGCTGTACACTCGGTCCATGGCTTATCCACAAGGTAAGAGACTCTGAAGAGGCAGGTTGAAAGTGCAGCTCAAAGGCAGAGAGGGAAGGGCATACAAGGTCTGTCCAGAAAAAGTCCAGCCATTGTTAATATAAGAGAACAGTTTGCGCAACGTCGATGAAACCCGGCAGCCAAGGAGAACGGACTGGAATGTGCATGCGTGAGTAACGACGACTTCACTGGACTGGCCAGTGGGGGTGGCAGACGTCAGTGAGTGAGCACGTGCACTGTGTGGCTGTCACATTCAAAATGAGAGCAACAAATCTGCACCAAGTTTGGCATTAAGTTTGAACACTCCTCCGTGGAAACCATGTGGTTGACTAAGCAGGCCACGACTGTGGGCAGCTGGGGATCGACTGGCAGCTTCATCACGGCAACGCGCCCGCACATGCGTCATGTCCGTGCAGAATTTTTGGTGAAACATCAAACCACCCAGGTGACTCAGCCCTGCTACAGCCCAGATTTGGCACCCTGTGGCTTATGGCTTTTCCCAAAACTAAAATCACCTTTGAAAGAGAAGAGATTTCAGACCATAATGAGATTTCAGAAAAGTAGGATGGGGCAGCTGATGGCAATTGGGAGAACTGTGTGAGGTCCCAAGGTGCCTACTTTGAAGGGGACTGAGCCATCATTGTCCTGTGTACTATGTTTCTTGTATCTTGTGTGTTCTTCAGTAAATGTCTCTAGTTTTCATAGCACATGGATGGATACTTTCCGGACACGCCTCATTGTGTATACTTTGTAAATAAGGATGTTACATTTCCATAACAATCAACGGGGTGCCAAGGGAGGCAGAGGAAAGACACCTGTGGTAGCTAGAATAATGCCCCCAGCCCAAAGATGTCCACATCCCAATACCTGTGATGTTACCATATATGGCAAAGAATTAAGGTTGAAAGTAGAATTAAGGCTGCCAATCAGCCCACCCAGAGACGGGTCAATTTTCCTGCATTATCCAGGTGACCTGATGTAATCACGAGAGTTTTCTAATGAAAAAGAGGGAGGCGGAAGAAAGAACACAGAGTGACGTGACTTGAGAAGGACTCAGCCTGCTGCTGTCCTTGGAAGATGGAAGAGGAGCGAGGGCTAAGGAATGGGGGCAGCCTGCAGAAGCTGGGAAAGGCCAGTGGATGAATTCTCCCCTAGAGCCTCCAGAAACAAATTCAGTCCTGCCAACGCCTTCATTTTAGCTCAGTGAGACTCATTTTAGACTTCTGACACCCAGAACTGTAATGCATTTGTGTTGTTTTAAACCACTATGCTTGTGGTTATTCGTTACAAAAAACAACAGGAAAATAACACAGTGCCAACGTCACCTGGAAGTTTCTGCTCAGAGAGTCTGGCTCCTTGCCCTGAAAGCTGGAATACTGAGATGCTAAATCGATCTGGAGGTTACTAGACCAAAGGCACTGTTCCCACACTAAAAGCAGTGGGCTTAGAAGCTCTGCCTCCTCTCCGACTCTCCACTCACTCATCTCTGACAGGGCTGGGCGTTGGTCTCTAAGGTTCTCCTGGGTCTGCAGCCAAAGTCTCCAGGAATGCTTTGCTCTGTGGCTGGTGACTACTGTCCTAGCAGAACAGAGTTTCTCATGTTACTATAGAAGATGGGGGTACAAACACCAAGATCAGTTTCGGAAAAAATTCCCAAATACATGAGACATTTCATAATGTTGCTGTATTAGGTATTCATTGCTATACAAAACATTGTCCCCCGACGTGTAGTTTAAGACAAGAAACACTCGTTATCTTACGGTTCCTGCAGGTGCCACTGGCTCAGAGTCTCCCACGAGGCTGCAGTCAGGGTGTCAGGTGGGACCACAGTCGAGACTTCACTGGGGGATGATCTGTTTTCAAGCTCACTCAGGGGGCTGTTGGTGGACTTCAAGTCCCCATGCGACCTTCCCATAGAGCAGCTCACAAAAGGGCTGCTGACTGCCCTCAGAGTGAGCAGGTCACAGTCTTTATGGCCTCTACTATCTGGCGTGCCGTGCAATCCTCCTGTATTCCGTACATTAGCAGAGAGTTCATAAATCCAGCTCATACTCGGGGCATGGGGTGGGCTGGCACAGGGCATCAGTACCAAGAGGCACGGCTCACTTGGGGCCACCTTTGACACCACATACCCCAGAGGCCCTCTGTAATGTGTAGAATGAGGAACTGGTGACTATCCCCAACTACTATAAAGGATGGTGCATTTGATTCTCAAATGAGAGGAAAAAAATCCTATTTAACTATGGCTGGTTTGCCCCAAAGTTGGGTTAATTGATCTAATGAAGCTAACTTCATGTCTTCCAACCCCTTGTGGTCTTCCGCCTCCATCCTGGCCTGGGACCGCGTGAGGAGGAAGGATGCTAGCGTCTCCGCTGCACTCGGGGTACACGCTGCCGTCATTTCACTCCCCGACGACTGGCGCTAGCTCCTTAATCACCCGTTGCCTTTTAATCTTGCTCCTTTCTAACCCGTTTTCTACAAAGCAGCAAGAATATCTTTAACATAAATTGTGCTGCTTTTCTGCTTAAGATCTTTCAGTGGTTCTCATGTACTTAGGATAAAGCCAGAAATTCTTACCAGCCTGCAAGATTGGCGTGACCTGGCTGCTGCCTGTCTCTCCAGTCTCATTTCCCACTTCCGTTCCCCACCCCCGCTGACTGCTCTCTAACCACCATACCCTTCGTCATTCCCTTGAATCCATCAAGTTGTTTCTCACCCCAGGGCCTTTACACACGCTGTTGCTTCTGTCTGGTGCATGTTTCTTTGAACTCTACCGGCCTACTTTCTACTTAGTCTAAATGCCATAGCTTCAAGTGATGTGATTTATCACTATCCATGCTGGTTGCTAGTTTAAGGTCTAACTCTTTCACCTGACTCTAAGTTCCAGAAAAGAACCATATCTCATATGCCCACCACTATATATCAGCATCTTTAAAAAGTGCCTCGCACATAAGAGCTCAAGAAATAGTTACTGAGTGAAGGAAGACAATCCAAGAATATCCACACCCTGGCTTGGACCAGTCACCAACTCCTTCCCACAAAAAAGAATAAAGCAGGCAACTTACATTAGAGTTCAACTTTAATAAGCAACACTTAGCCACTTGTGGGATCGTTTTTCTTGCCATGCTTGTTACCTGTAAATATAGCCTTGAACCAATCAAGATGAAGGCCCACCATGTCTGTTTCCTCCCATTGCTTAAATATGCATCCTGATTACTTCAAGGAACCTCAAGACACCCTGGGAAAAAGGTCAGAGAGAAAACATGTTTTCCCACTGGTGAGAGTCAAGCTTGCCCAGGCTGCCCATGGACTTCTCTCAGGGTCAGGTGTCACCTATGGGCCACACTGTCTGCTGGGACAAAAAGAGAGCAGCCAACAGGTAGAGGAAGGGAGCCTGCACTATCCCTGACTTGCAGAAGGAAGAAAGAGAAGGACAAAGTACGTGCCACCCTTTTATTCTCTTCAAAGAGCCACCCATTGGGATCATCGTCCCATAACACAGCCTGGATGGGGCAATCCTTCCAACTCTTCCTCCTGGAGGGGCAGTGCTGTGACCTTGATCCTTCTACAGCTTCAGGGAGCATCAAAGAGACAAAGAAAGAAAGATGGATTAGGGCCCTGACTCTGTTTCCTAGGGAACAAAGACAGTCATTAGCATAACCCAGTTCCTGTGTGTGTGTGGAAGGTGGAGGCGCTAACTTGGGCCTTTTCTTCTTTCCCCTCAGACAGCACCAGGCAGTTTGAGGTGACTTCACACTCTCTCTCATTTGACCCTTACAGCACCTCTGCACCAGGGCTGGGGCAGGACTTGCATCCTATTTGAAGATGAAGCAGTAGACTTAGATCAAGTCAACATGTTTGAAAACTCTACCTGTGTGAAAATATTTTCAAATAACTCTATTGAAGTCTATGGTTTTCTTTTAAGTGATGCTTCTCAAAAATATTAGAGGATCTGGGCTTTTTAAATTAATTTCCATATGTATCTGTGAAAATCAAGTTTCGTTGTTGAAGTTCAATTATATCCTCAAATATGTCTCCCTTCCACTTCTTCTCTTCTTCCCTCCCTTCCCTTTGTTTTCCCTTTCTCTGCTGAATAGTTCAGTCCTGCATCTATTAGGTGCAACAGAAGAGAGTTAGCATCTGTGCCTACAGAGTGGGGAAAGGCCACACGTGAGGGCTGCCCTGAGCAGATGAACCTGAGCCCAGCCAGGTGAGCAGGCATCCATGCAGAGGGTCTGCCTGATGTGAAATGTCTGGCTGGGGTGTCTGGGGAGTTTGTTCATCTCAGGCGTGAGTAATCCCAAGTGCGGTAAGGGGACATCCACAAAGAGGAGCAGCCCTCAGGGCAGGAGTGGGTGAGAAAGAAGTCTATTCAGGTGGGGAGAGGCTGTTGCCCACCCTGGGAAGTCAGAGGTTGAGCAAGACGAAGAGCATGACTCTAGGAAGGGCAGTCTGCGGGGAGCGGGGGGTGTTGTGTGGGACAGGGGGGAGGAATAGCTTACAGTGGAGAGTCAGAGCAAGAACAAAGGGAGGGGGTGGCTGGCAGGGGCTGTCAAATTCCAAGTAGGATCCTCAAGTGTACACCCACACGTGGGGAGGGGGAGCATCCCAGGGAAGGGGGAGCATCCCAGGGAAGGGGGAGCATCCCAGGGCAGGGGTACCGAAGACCCAACAGGGCAAGGAAGGTGTCCATGCAGTGTGCCGTCCCACCATCCGGGGTGTCAGAATTCAAATGGAGTTGGGGAGGCATCTGCTCTTGGGGGGCAGTGGAGATGTGAGACTAGTCACATACAAGGTATTGAATAAGCAAATAAAGTAGGGATGATGGAACCATTTGGAGAAAGGAAATACAAATATGGAAAAGCCAAAAATAAGAATGAAAACTGTAGTGCTGGGCTACAATGAAAACAAGTTCCTGGTTTTCATGTAGGCAGACAAAAGTAAATGCACATGTGTGATCCCCGTCCCCCACACCCACCCCCCACCACACACACACATTCTCTGGCCCTGAGAACTGCAAAAGTTTGGGAGTACTGACATCCCAATAGCTCATGTCTTGGTTTCTGAACACTATTCCCCAGGAAAAGAAACCAGAGCCCCTTGGAAATTGCTCATTTCAGGGGTGGAGCAGGAAAAAGTAAAAGATGAGACTGGAACATCTTATGACAGAGTAAAATAGTAGGAGTGTATTAAAGGAACACAAAACTAGTTTGAATGAAACCCCCCTGGCCAAACTGGTGACAATGTGAGTAACCCAGTAAATGATAGTAATAGATTTGAACACCCTGAGTAAACCAGGACACCATGAACCCATACTGATAAAAAATAACCTAGAAGTTTGATGACAATGGCATATTTACGTAGCATCCAAAGTATCAGCTCCAAAAATGAAGACAAATGACTTTACAGTGCAGAGCCTGGCGGACGCCACCTTCATCGAGAGATCAAAGTAAAGAAACAGGACCGTCCACCACCTGATGGGATACTATGGGGAGCACACAGCATCGCTTCTGCAATATGTCTGCCAAGGATGCATGAATACATTGAATCTCATCCTAAGACATATAAAACCAAATTGAGAGACATTCTACAAAATAAATGGCCTGTATTCTTTAAGAGCATCAAGGTCATGAAAGTCAAAGAAAGACTGAGAAATGACTGAAAGAGATAAAAGTCACATAAAACAAGGTCCAGTGCATGATTGATGACTGAGCCCTTTAGCCATAAGGGAAATTATGGGACAATAGGAGAGACACACAGGGGCCTGTGGAATAAATGGTGGTGATATAAGGTCTTTCCAGAAGGTACCCAGTCATGTAGTATGAAAAATAGAGACATTTATTGAAGAAGATACAAGATACATTGTACACAGGACAACGACGCCTCAGTCCCCTTCAAAGCAGGCACCTTGGGACCTCACACAGTTCTCCCAATTGCTATAAGCTGCCCCACTGTGCTTCCCTGGATCTCAATAATGGTCTGAAATCTCTTCCCTTTCAAAGGTGATTTTAGTTTTGAGAAAAGCCAGAAGTCCCAGGGCACCAAATCTGGGCTGTAGGGGGGCTGAGTCACCTGGGTGATCTGATGTTTCACCAAAAACTCTACACGAGACGTGATGCGTGAGCAGGCGCGTTGCTGTGATGAAGCTGCCAGTCACCAGTCGCCCACAGCTGCGGCCTTCTGAATCATCTGAACAGTTTCCGTGGAGGAATGTTCAAGCCTAATGCAAAACCTGATGCAGATTCATTGCTCTACTCGCTCAGTTATTTTGAATGAGACGGCCACACAGTACACATGTCACTCAATGGCATCTACCACCTCCGCTGACTAGTACAGTGAAGTCATCATTGTTCACACATGTGCATTCCAGTCCACTCTCCTTGGCTGCCGGGTTACTTTGATGTAGTGCAAACCATTCTCGTTATATTAACCATGGTTGGACTTTTTCCGGACAGACCTCATATATTAATGCCAACTCCCTGCCTTGAGGGGCGTGTTAATGCCACTGGGGCGCGTAATGCAGGAGAACACCCCTGCTTGTGGGGAATGCATGTGAAGTATTCTGGGGTAATTGGACATCGGGTCACTTACTTATTCCCACATGGTTTAGGAAAAAAGTGTCTATACTGGGTTTGTAATTTTTTCTCTAAGTATAGGGTTGTTTCAGAAGTTTTCTAAAGATAATTAGAAGAATAATGCTTCAATGGTTAATAAAAATGGCAAAAGGTTTTGCTTTGACTGGAATTAGTCTGATAACACTCCTGGGTTCCCCGCCCCTACCCTCAGCCCCTTCTTCTATTCAGAAATCCCAATTTGCAACCAAAAACATCTTTGATCTGTTTTAATGAAACGGTGGGAGAGAGAAGAAATTAAGCATTCCTTACATGATCGAATAGACTGCATTTTCCAATCTATGGAAGTCCTGGGGGAAAGAATACAGAGGGCCTTAGTAATAACAATGGCAACAGTTAAAAATTACTGAGACACGTCCGTGTTTTAGGTATTATTCTATGTGTTTTACATTAAATTTGTTAACTCAGGTTAATACTCTGCACGACCCTGTGGGACAGGTTCTATTATGCCATGTTTTATGCGCAAGGCCGCATAGCTGGTAAGCTGTGGAGTGGGAGTCAAACCCAGGGAGTTTGACTCTTGGGCTCATGATTACTACAGTAGCAACAATACCTAGATGGTGATGATAGTTAATACATAAGGATTTACTGTGTCCAAGGCACAGTACTAATAACATCCCTGGTTCAACGTTCACATAAAACCTTGTAAATTTATGGTTTCCAGACAAGGAAAATTTGACCAATGACCCTATCATGTGGGTCTTAATCACTCAGAACTGCTACTGGAGGTGAATGCTATCCATTTTCTATCATGAGGCAATTAAGGTTCGAAATGGGTGACTCCTACCACAAATCACATTGCTGAAAAGTAATAAAGCCAGAATTTGAAACCAAGACCAGAGGACTCCAAGTCTCCTGCCCTTCTGACTGCACTGCAGTGCTCCCAGGTACAAGGGAAAAGAGGTCACGGCAAACAGACCAGCCTTGTGGCCCACGCACGATACAGCTGCTGCTCAACATCATTGAGCCCCTTTCAAAGCTCACATTCTTGGCATTAGGAGGGGAGACCCCAGACACACCAAAATTAACTTCCGGAGGGCAGGCCCCTTGTAGTACAGGTTTTCCCCCGCTAGGTGAGTGTTCTAGGAACCCGTCTGCATCAGTGCACCAGCTGGCACTGTTGTGAGAGGCTGTGTTCGGCTTTGGTGAATTTTTTTTGAAGCCTCTTTCAGTGTGTTTCCCCATATCCTGGGTGCCTTACAAGTGTACCTGCCCACACAGTGCCGACAGTTCAGCAGTTTTTGACCAAAACTGCATGACCTCTGTGCCCCGCCCTGCCTATTCACCCGATCTTGCCTTGGGCAACCTTTTGTTTGCTTGTTTGTTTCCCATCCCCCGCCCCCAGTGAAAAAAGTCCTCAAAGGGAAACATTTTGCCGACGTAGAAGAGGTGAAACAAAAAATGGCAGAAGCACTAAAAGGCATCAGAGTTGACACACTCAAAAACTGTTTTGGGCAGTGGGGAAAAAAGTTTCGATAGGTGTTTTGCACCAAATGGAGAGTGCTTCGAAGATGACTGAAGTTCGAACATGGAAGAATAAATACACATGTTTTATAAATAAATTGTTTTTTTGTGTGTGTGTCCCCCCTCATTGAAACAGTGTCTGTCAGGCTTCTCTGGGAAGCAGGTGCCAAGGTGAATCAGAAACTCAAGGCATTTGTTGGGGTAAATACCTGTGGTGGACAAAAGGGAGTGAGAGCAGCAGTAAGACTGGGTGTGACGCCCGGGCCTGTGATGTCTGGGAGGGAGGCCCGGGTGGGAAGAGCCTGGGGCTGTGGGAGCTCTGAGAAGGTCTCGGCAAGGCCTGTGAGAGGAGCCCCCCCGCAGGCAGGAACACCCGACTCTGGTCGGGTGCACTCACTCCTTCGCTGGGAATAGCTCAAGATCGGTGTGGCCTCGACGTTAGCTCTGCCATGGGCCTGGAGGGTCTGGAGAGTGTGACAGCTGGGGCCAACTCGTCCCAGCAGGTTCTCACTTAGGCTGAGACTGGGGATCTGAATGGGTTCCTCCCAGGACTGCCCGAGACCTGCTCCATAACTGGGGAGCTGAAGTCCAGGAAGGTGGGTGCCCTGCCCAAAGTCACGCATGGTTGGGAGTTGCTATTCACAACTAAATCTATTCTAACGCGAAACATCTTGCAGCACAACCAAAGCACGCAAAGAGAGCACCGTGGAGGGACAGGTGCAGCACCTCCGAGTGCTGTTTGCCCAGCGTTTCCACTGCCCCTGATTCCTACCCCTCCAGCTCTCCCCAGTCTTACCTTTCAACCCATTCTTTCTCTCGCCCAAAGCCTCAGCCATACAAAGTTTTCACAGACACATCAGCACCCCAAGCTCTTCTCTGTCTCTACGGTTTCCTACATGCTGTTCCCCAATTAGAAAACTCCTCTCCGCTCTTATCTTCAACTGGCATGTGTGGCTGTTCATTTTCATTATCTATACACACGTCTGCCTTCCTACTGCACTTGACGGAATGCCTTAAGTTCAGTAGCCTGTGTGTGACTCATCTTTGTTTCCTTATTCCCTGGTTCAGTGTCAGACACATCCTGAGGGCTCAGAGAGTATTTTTTGCGGGAATGAACAAACAAATAAAGGAATGAGTGGCTATTACCACTCCTAAGGATCATTCCTGGCCCTTCGGCCTTCCTCCTTAACCCCTGTCTGTACAACCAGGTGAAGATGAATCCCCATTCAAGCATCTCCATGAGGTCATTGCTACTGTTCACCACTACCCAGCTCATCTCTATGCCGGGACACGCTGGGACACACAGGGACACTCACCCTTATTTACCTAACGTAAAGCTTTCCACCTGGCCAGTGGGGCTTACTTTGAACAGTGAAATGCAGGCAGAAGTGGCATGTGTGCCTTCTGTGGGGAAGTCTCCCACTGCCAGGGCTCTCCCCGCCCCCCGGCCCCCCCCCGAAATGAGGGGGCATCACAGAAGCACACATTGCCACTCGGTGTCACAGATCAAGACCGCTGCACGGGAGCCACCAGGGCAGGCCAGCCACTCTGGAACGGCACCCACGCTGCAGGGGCAGAAAACGCACTTTTGTTGTGCTGAGTCACACAGTGCAGTTTGGGATTTGTCTGTGACTGCTCTGCCCCCCGGCACTTGACCAGCACAGGCACGCGTCACAGCATGTGGGAACTAGTGAACCGGCACGTTTTTCCATGCGTTAGGGGGAGTTTGCTCGGCTTCAGGCCCCAGGTCTCATCCACAGAGATCTGAGATGTTCTGTGCCTCGGTTCAGGTTTAGACAAGCTGTTTTCAATCAAGCTTCTGATGGCGAGTCAGATGTGGAGGCATGTTTGGAAATGGCTACATCACAGAATATTAAATATAAAGCTGTTTTTCATATAAAAGGCTTTGTTACTTGGCGGAAAGAACTTGTTCAAGGATGCCCCATAACCACTGACAGAATCTCGATCAATAAGAGTATTTCCAGCTCTTCTCATTTGCCACGCTGCTCTGAGGCCTCATGGCTGCACCGCACCTGAGCTCCGTGGTTTTGGGCAGGTTGCTTTGCCTGTCTGAGCCTGCTTCCATCTTAGTGTCTATGAAATAGATACTAAAACCGTCTTTACTGGGTCGTTAGATGGATTGGGAGGGGCCTGAACTGAATGCACGGAAGACATTCGGTAAATGGTAGTTACTGGCACGAAGGGACATCAACCCAGAGAATCACATGAACTTGCCCAAGGTCGCACGCTAAGTCGGTGGTAGAAGGAGGAACGGAATGCAGGAGAGTGTCTGCCTCCCCTGGCCCCCGTCTGTGCTCCCCAGTCAGGAGGACCTTCAGGTCAGAAGAGGGCCGGGCAGGGGTATGGAGCGCAGCAGGCCCGCTCCACTCTGCAGGGCACGGGGTCTGGCTGGCCGCCTGCCTGCGGCATCGAAACGTCGGTTCCCAGGTACCTGGGACTAAGTGAGAGCCTGCAGTCAGGCAGCAGGAGAGCAATCTCTCTGCAATTAAAACACTAATGGCTTTTAAATGGAGCCGCTTCTTAAACTGGCGTAAGCCAAGTTGCCTCCAGGTTGTCATAGAAGATGGAGAGAGGAAGGCGGAGCCTTTAAGCCCAACCCAAGAGCGGCAGCCGTCTGCAAGCACCTGCACTCCTCCTCTCTTCAAGCTCACAGGCCCTGAATCCTCTGAAGTTGGGTCAGCGGTTGTACAGGGGAAAAGCTCAGACCGCTGGGCTTTGGATCAGCTGAGCTGTTTCTCTTCTCACGCCCAGCCAGTTCTGCAGACTCCTGGCTGGGTTCAGCGGTCAGTCGCACATGTGCGCTCAGGTGAGGCGTGGGCTAGGGCCTGTGGGAAGACCAAGAAGTGGTGTGATCCTAACAAAAGAGCCCTGGCTGGGAGTTGGGACACTTAAGGTCTGGTCCCAGCTCTGCCACTGAGGAGCTGTGTGACATTAGAAAGGCCTTTTCTGAGCCTCTCCATCTATAAAAGAGCAGAGGGGCTGGCTGGATGAGGTAATAATAACGGGCAGCATTTATTTAGTGCATACAACTTCTCGGGTATTGTTCTAAAGGCCTTACTTACACTTATGAACTTAGTTCAGGCAATAAACCTACTTCATCACCCCATTTTACAGATGAGCAAACTGCGACACAGAAACTGTACCTTTCTGGAAGTTACACATGTGTTAAGCACAAGAGTCCTCATAGCCTCAACCTTCATGGTCTAGCTTTTAAGAACATGCCCTTAAAGACTGCTCTGACCCAGCTCTCTGGACCATCTAGCCTCACCAGGGTACAGTCCCAAGGGAAGAAGGAACTGGACCTCCAGCCCTCAGAATTTCCTTCCTTAGTACAAGAACAAGGACTAACACCAAATAAGTAATACTGGGCATGCTGCTCTGGGACAGACTGCAGGAGTTGAGGGAGGACAGAGAGAAGGTGGGTTCTGGGGTCTGGGAAGGCTTCCTGGCAAAGCTGAGATGAGGTCTGGTGCCCACAGGGTAGGTAGGACACGGACAGGTAAGGGAAGAGGAGGCAGGAGTTTCTAACAGTAAGTAGAAATGTTACAGAACACAAGGCGGGGCCAAAGTCAGTATACTATTACCGAAAGGAACCCCCCAGGTTCATTATGTCCACTGCCAGAAGAAAGACATCTCTCAATGCCAGAGATTCATGAAAAGGAAAGGAAATGTTTATTTAATTCTATACAAACTTAAAGCAGTGACCTAATGTCTTCATCAAAATCCCAAAATCCCTTAAAACACCTACAAACACACACAGTCCTTCCTTCTCCCTTTGCCCAGTCTGGGGTGCCATATCTCAGGAAAAGAAATAGAAGTCCGAGGCTCAGGCAGCCCCCAGTTCTTCTCAGTAATCCGTGCTCGGCTGGTAGGCCTCCCTTGGTTCCTGGCACCATCAGCTGTGTCGCCGGGATCTCTGCTAAAGCTGCGTGGTGGTTCCCCCTTCTAAAGCTGCGGGGGTCCCCACTCTGGCAAAGCCCCATGGCTCTCCTTTCTATTGCCACAGCCAAGTGGTCCTCTCCGCAAAATGGCAAGGGGAGTCCCCACTCTGGCAAAGCCGCGTGGTTCTCCCCACAATGGCTGCCACATCTGGGTTTAAATCCCCATGCCAATCTTCCTCTGCAGCCCCATTTCCAACTTCTCCCACAATTGGCTACACTTGCCAGCACTCCCATATACTTCCAGCTTTACTGGGCTGCCATAGTGGGTCTGGGCAGGCGTGGCCCCATGGCGTGGAGCCAATCATCTCCAAGCTCTCATGCAGGCGCTGTAACCAGGGGGAGTTGCTTCACAGTTAGGTCTTAGGGGGAAGTTACTTCTGTCCCCCTGGCTCAGAGAAGCCACAGCTATTTAACATATCTATGTAACGAGTTAAAGGTTATAGATACGTTAAATGACCACACCAGAGGTTAGCTGCAAAGCTGTTGCTATACAAAACAGCTCTCAATGGCCCTGCTCCATGTGTCCCTTCCCCCAACCCACACCTGAAGAGGGAAGGGGTGAGGACATCTTATATGTCTTTTGAATATTTCCTGGACACCCTGAGTTCTGGGTGCCATTCCAAATCCCTATTTGGGGCCCCCCTCTTGGCTGCACCCTGTTACATAAATGCATCAGTAATTGTTGCAACGTCTGAGCCCACAGAGCAGAGCTGAGAACACCACCCCTGTTTGCAACCCTCTGTTCTCTTGCAACCCTCCTGCACCACCCTCCAAGGCGCAGCCCTCCCAGGACCATCTTTCGCCCGCATTGGCTGCACTCCGCTCTGCCCCACTGTGCCTCTCCTGTGGGACTGGGAGCTACCTGCGGTCAGAGAGAAGCTCTGCGTCTCTTACCCATCCCTGGATCCCAGTGCACCGAGCCTGGTGCCATGGCGCACACACTCGGATTCACAACTGAGAGGACGGGGCATGGGGAGCACTGACTGGCTACCAGGGGAGTTTGGGTTTGATCTGAAGTTAGACTGAGGGGGTGAATGATCCTGGGCAAAGGAGTGACCCCATGATGTCTGTGTGCTATGAAACCCACACTGAAGGGCTCAAGACTTAGAGTGGGTCAATAATCTTTCGCCCTTTTAACACGGACCTGAGACCAGAAGAAGAGGCTGATGACTCACATCTTAGCAGGCAGGATGAAGCTATGGTCATACTGACGTTAATGGGTCAGCTTTGTCTTCTGGGGCCTGCCCTTCCGAGAACCCTTTCCTCTGAATTAGGCACATTTTTTTTTTTACTTATTTTTTCCTTAGAATTTCTCTCTGTCACCTCCTACCCCACTTTCAGGTGATGAGACAATGGCTTTCACATAGTCGGTTTAAAAAAACAAGGCCAGGGAAGGTGTCTTTTAGAGCGTCTGCCACCTGGTAAATTCTAGGTCAAACCATCTAGGAAGATTTCCAGGAAAACATATTGTTTCAAATTACATTTCGGCACTACATTGCCACTGAAACTCAGTGGTTCTTCGTGGCTAGTCAAGCCCTTCCAGGTACTTCAGAGACACCGGGGGAGAAAAATGGAAGGTGGATCCTAAACCGTGAAGCTGGGAAGTGCCCAGAGCATTTTTTTTTTTCAATGAAAATAGACAGAACTCAGGAGAAGCTGGGACGGGAACTTTGAGGACTTTCAGACAAGGAGGAAGGTGTCCAAAGCTGCTCCCATCCCAGAGCAGCCCAGACGACTGGCAGGCACTCAGAGCTTATCAGCAGAATTAGAAAGACAAGCGGAAGGGTAATGCTTTCAAAACAATGAGAAAAGCTGTGCTTCTCTAGTTGAAGAAGAACAGAACTTAGTAAAGCCTTGGCTCTTTAACACACACAGCCATAACACGTGACTTCTGCAAACAAACCACACCACCTGGACTTCAGGCTGTCATGTAATTTGCCTGGTCTTACAGGTATCTGAAAAGACCTGCTTCTTATTTGAAGGACCACTCAAGACAGAATTCCATCGTCCCTAAACTCCACCTGTGCCTTAATGAGCAATGCTGGCTCCGGAGACCCAGCTGTTGGCCGGACCCCTCTTTAGGAAGACACAAATGAGCTTCGGGCCCTAGAAGCTGGGGGAGTGGGACTGAGAACTGAACACCCCAGTGCGTCAACGGAGAGTGCAGGTGACACCTGCTGAAGCATAAATACACTCCTTTCCCTCCCCACCCCCCACCATGTTGCCACTGAGCACAGATCCTTCAGGTGTCTGTTCATATGATCAGCACATACTCACGAACACGCAGGGCACAATGACATAGAAAGCTTACCTCCTTCACCCTTCACTGAACCACAGGCAACGAGCTGCCTAATCTCACAGTCCACCCCCTTCCAGCATCTCACACACACTCACATGCACAGACGCCCCGCGCTCACGCCCCCCCCACACCCACGTATTGGTTTGTATGCCGGCACTGCTCTAAAGGAATGGACACTCTGTCAGTAAATAAGATAGACAGGGGCCATGCCCTCATGGCACACATTCCAGTGGACAGATAACCCAATAAGCAATTACATAAAAAAGATAGATTTAGACAGTCACAGGTGCAGACGGGACATTTAAAGACGGTAATGTCACAGGGACGGAGAGTCACTGGGCGGGATCCAGGCATTCACACTCCTGCTACTCTTGTGCATTACGCCTCACACCCTTGTCCCGCAAAAAGTCCCACATACATACCCCACACTCTTGCACACAATTACATTTTCCTGTGCCACCCAGGTCATCACCCATGACCCACCCACACCCATCATTCCTACAGACAGTTACCTACGAAGAGAACTCCTTCAACACCACGCCCTATACTGTGCCCTACCACACACCTCCCACTGGCTTGCCTGCCTCTGTACGGACAGACCAGAGTCACAGTTCCACACATGCAGCCCCTCATCACGACTACCCCACTTTGCCACCCGTCACAGACTGTCTTACCGGGTTAACCCCACAGATAATTCCCCACAAACAGTTCAACTTCACCAACCGTAACACCACCCCGTAAGTACCACATGTGACCAAACACGGTGCCTGCAGGAAGACATGCGAAGCCAGGGCAGATCTTGCCTTTGGCCTCGCTTTGCTTCACAAAGGAGTGCATCTGGTCTCGTCTACCAGCTGACTTGAAGAAATTCCCCAACTCGATTACTGCCCCCACCAGCCCCGAGGATTGTTGAAGTCTACAGTCTGTTTGGAAAAGACAGAGCTTACTCCGATCTCAGACTGGGTGATATCTGTAAAAATATACAGGAAAAAAAAAAACACACAACTTTATTCGGTTGAGAGAACTGAGTTAGAAACTTTTTTGCCATTTTCCCTGAAGTCAAAGTCATGGGAAGTTTGCCTGTTCCTGCCCCCTCTCACTTCTCCCCACCACTTCCGCAGTTTCTTAGCTGTTGCTGGCCACTCACTGTTGGAATCAAAGGCTGCTCCAAACAGAAATACTCGGTGGCACTTCTGCCTACCACCCTAGAGGGGTAGGGGGTGGGTGGCCAGCCCAAGGGGACACCGTAGAGGTCACGACAGCCTGTCAGTTTTCTGTCACTAGTGACATCCACGTGGCCTCTTGCAGCTCTGGCTTCTCTGCGCGGTTCTCTGCTTGGGTCTCAAAGGCTGAAACCAGTGAATCGGCTCCTTTGTGCTTGGGATCCAGTGCCTCGCAGTTATGGGGCTGCGGCCCCAGGCGGTCAGCCAGGAGCTGCTCTCAGATCCCAGGAGCCCCCCACATTCCCCATCCAGGCTCCTCCATCCGCCTCCATCTCCGTCCCCTCCCCGCCGGAATCTCTGACCCTTTACACCCAGACTGGAAGGGCTCATGCGATTAGGCCGATTAAACCTGCAAACTTTCTCCCCAGCAGCACCTAGATTCGTGTTTGATAACTGGGAGAAGGTGTGGGTACCCTGGGGCTGGGGACCACAGGGCCGTGGCGGAGTTCTGCACCCCACAGCCAGGCAGTGGGTGTCTGGTCTGTACAAACAGCTCGCTTCTCCAGGGCATCCAGCGCCCCTTAAGTAGCCAAACCCCTCCATTTCCACTTGGAGGTTAGCTGCTGGCTTTAATCCATTCTTAACTAATCACAGTGCGGAGGCCTAGGAGTGCACTTCCCTTTACAGTCCCGGCCTTCAGACATTTGGCAGTGAACAGCACACTCCTCTGTCCTCATTTTGCCTCGTCTCACGGAGCCGGGACCTTCCATATTTCCTCATGAGGTTCTCTTGACAGCCTTCCTTCTCCCAGCCCTGGCCTGTGTACTCCAACCATAGTGAAACGTCATCCCTGAAATGGCACTTAAAAGTCACCAAGTCCAAGTCTCTCATTTTGCTGTTAGGGAAGCTTAGGTTACTGGGGAGATTGCCCCAGGTCACACATCAAAGGGCTTTGGAACTACAGCAGCGCCCTGGCTGGGGGTGGGGAGGGGCGCTGGGGGAGAGGAGGGGCACGCGGGTGACTCTTCCCAGCCACAGACCGGAGCAGGAGCTCTGGTGCCAGCGACAGGGAGGGAGAAGGAAACGCCTATGGGTGGAGCCCATACCATGTGCCAGGATCTGGGCGGGGCATCTCACGTACAACACCTTACATTCTCGTAAGTCTATGAGTCGGTGCTTCTTCTCAAGGGGGCAGCTTTGCCCCTGGAGGACATTTGGCAGTGTCTGGAGAGATTTTTTTGTTGTCACAGAAATAGGGAGAGGGCCACTAGCATTTAGAGGGTAGGGATGCCTCTCCTATTCTACTCGGCACAGGAGAACCCCCACGACAGAGAATTATCTGGCCTAAAACGCCCATAGTGCCAAGGTGGTGAAACCATGCTTTGAGTTAAAGGCTGTTCACTGCCCCTAGTTTGTATGTCCCCATGATTACACCAGACTTTTAGGCAAGTGGTAATCATCTTTGTTGTGCAGACTGCTCCCCTCCCCTTCCCCCAAGCTGAAAAGACTCAGAGTTTTCCTGGGTGTTATCTTGCCGGTGTTTATGAATTTTCTCTGCAGCTCAGGTCACCCACTAAGCTGTTCTTTGGACCTCCCAGAAATGTCTCCTGGCCAGGACAGTTCCAAAACCTGCTTTGAGGACACTTCTGTGGAGACAGAATCAACCGCCTGTCTTTTTCTTCCTGAAGTGAGAGAATAGCATGTCCACATTCCCCCAGATCTATCATCCCCCACAGGACTCAGCCTTCTTAAGGCCTTTTCGTATGGAATAAGCACTGGGTTGGCCAAAAAGTCTGTTACATTTTTTCCATAAAGTAAAATCATATTTTTCATTTTCACCAATAACTTTATTGATTTGAGTATTCTGAGTATGTCAGCTATCTTCTGCTATTGGCTTCTAGTGGGTAGAGGCCAGGGGTGCTGCTAAACATCTTCCAGTGTGTAAGACAGCCCCTCAGCAAAGATTTGGCCAAAATGTCAATAGTGCCAAGAAACTTTGCAAACCGTTCTCCATGCGCTGCATGGATCTTTTTTGGTGTTTCAGTTGTTTTTACTTTCTTGAAATAAGAAAGCACAATACGCTGAAAATGTGTAACTTCTTCCATCTTCATTGTTAAAATAGCTACAGAAAAATTCACCAATTTATTTTGGTAAGTTATTTTTAATGTACGCTGATATGACAGCTGTCACAATACAATCTACCAAAATTGTTTCAAATGAAACTAAAGACAACTAAAGACAACTAAAGACTACTAAAGCCATCGTACAGAAAAAAACTAAACGAACTTTTTGGTCAATCAACAGCTAAGACAATTTCAGCTTCTCCTTATCTTTTATTTCATTTTAATCAGCATTTGTTTTCTTCTTATTATTTACCCTAAAGTGTGAATCACATAAAAGTGTCATTTGGCTTAAATTTGCTTAGTGACAGGCAAGCCCATTTCTGCATATGCAGGGGTGGGTAAGAGAAAAGTCTACATTTGTGAGTACGCAAAACAGAGTTTATTCTTGTATTGCGATATATTAATTATTGTATTGTTTGTTACAAACAACTGTAAACCTGCTTTTGCCAACTCCTGTGTGTCGACCCAAGCTGATTCATTTGCTGAAGTTCATCTGTTTCGGTCTTTTCTCAAGGTCCTTCCGAGACTCAGGGTGGGTTCTACCCCCAATGGCCAGAATTCGAAGAAAGCCAGTACAGCTGAAGAGCAGAGCATGGAGGAGAAACAAGACAAGAGTCTGGGCCACCCACAGATTTATCTCCTGTTCTCGTAAAAATCGTGGTTTTTACCCAAGGAGCCACTGTGAGTCACTGGAGAGTTTTGTCAGGGCAGGCGTGGGGGTCTGGAGACCATCAGGTGGGGATCAGAGGTGGACGCAGGAAGCCAATCAGGGGACAGAGCCCAGGGAAGAGGTGAGCGTTAGTGCTGACTGAGCAGGTCACTCCATTCCGAACAGGTTACATACATCATCTCGGTTAATCCTCACAACTACCTTAAGTAGCAGGTGCCCTTTCCTTATCCATTTCACAGCTGAGAAAATGTAGGCACAGAGAGATGAGCTACCTTCACAGTGCCACCCAGGTCGGAAGAGGTAGAGCCGAGGTCTGGACGCGTGGAGTCTGGCCCCAGAGCTCACCCTCCTGCGCATCAGCACAGGCAAGGTGACTGGAAAGAAAGACAGGGATGAATGGACAGAATTCAGAAAGACTGCTCTGGAGGGTGAATGGAATTCAGGTAGCAGGAGAGCATATGAGAGGACGTTCCCTACAGGAGAAGGAACACTATCTAAAAAGAGACAGGTATGACATTTTCATCCCACAATGAGGCCGAGAGCAGAGACTATGGTAGCTGCTCACACTTGCCAGAAGGAGTTAGTTAGCCGCGAAGACTGTCCGCAGGAAATCAGACTGGGTTATACTTGGGCTGCTTCCATGAAACATTTGAAGCCAAATCAGGATGCTAAGAAAAGGAGAGAGCAAATAGAGACCCAGGAGAGGAAGACAGGGACAACGGTCACACTGTCCTCTTTCTAGATGAAATAGTTTTTCTCCATTTCTTCCTTTTCTAATTTTGTGTCTTTTAAGAAAAGGGCCGGGAGATTTATGGGGCTGCAGAGGTTGAGTCGGGAAGATGAACAGCAACCCCTACAACTCCAACCAATCACAAAGCTCCAGCCACTGGGGCTGCCAGAGAGCTTCTTCCGGGGTCTACTACAGGGTATGTCTGTGCTGACACGTAGGCCACTTTCTCAGATTCATTCTCAGCCCCGTACCCCTAAGAGTCTTCTTGTGGGACTGGGAGCTCAGGGAGTGCTCTGAGTAGGGAGAGAAGAGTGGGGGACTCGACATCACTGGTCAAGCTCCATGATGTACGACTGAAGGGTCTCCCACAGGGCAAGTCTTAGAGTCAAACGGCTGGAAGATACCTCCAAGGTCAACTGCTCCCAGTCCTCCATTTACAGACGTGGAAGCTGAAGTTGGTGGAAAGAGACTTTCCCATGACCTTCCACTATATGGAGGGAGTGATTTGCTCAAGGTCACCTAGCAAGACAGTGTGAGAGCCAACGCTTACATCCTGAGTAGACATCACTCAGCTCTTCCAGAGAGCATCTCCGTATGAAGCTGTGATGCTTATCTGTATTGTAGAATTATACATTATATTTAAATTTTAATCATAAAAGTGTCTTCGTGTTAGGATGAGAATTTATGCAGGTCAGAGAAGTCCTTTTAATCCTTGGCATATCCTGGGAACTGAGTGAGCAGTAAATGAGTACGTGGATGGATGGATGGATGGATGGATGGATGACGGATGGATTGATCAATTGACTGATTGATGCATAAATCTATTAATAGATGAATAAATACAGGGAGAACCCTTCTCCATCTCATCTTTTTCTCAAAATGTGATCTGCCTTCGGGATTACTCTAGTGTTTCCAAAGGTGCTAGGCAGTGATTAGAGTTGAACTTGAGAAAATTGTAAAATTTAACGAATTTCTTTTGATGCCCTTTCCCCTGGTCAGCAGATACCTCTCAGGTCCTCCTGCCTCCACAGGTGTTAGGAAACTTCCCACAATGCCACACCACCTGGGCCTGTTGTCCTCACCTCTTGCCCACGTTCTGCATCTTTGATGGGCACTTGCTTCCCACCGAAACGTAACCGTCCCATCTCCCATTCTCTCATTTCTTCGTTAATTCAGCCTCCACCAAGAGAACCCTGGTAACCATCAACACCCTTCTGTTGTCCAGCTGTGAAACTCAGGGTCACCTTCCACTCATCTTAAGCTCCATAGCCAAGCTGTCACTCCATCCACTTGCTTCTCCTCTGTGCATTTGCTCTTCCCGTCTCTGGTGCCACGAAGCGACATCAAGTCCTCGCTCCCTTCCTCTTGCTCATCCTGACAACAACGGCCTGACGTCGCTGCCTGGCCTTTCACTCGCCTTGGTGTGTTCAGTCCAGCACTGAAGTGGTTATGTTTCCAGTCATATCCCTCCCCCCACACCCTCACACACCTCCTCTCACACACTCATACATGCATTTTCACTCGCGCTCTCACACATGTTCACACACACCCTCATATGTGCCCGCACACACTCACATTCTGTTCTCTTAGCCTTGGTTTCACTGTGTGAAATAGGGTCGACGGCAGCTCTGTCTCACGTTACGGTGCCAGGTAAACAAGAAAATACTAACAGGCACTGTTGTTTCTTGGGCACTGGTAGGAGCGAGACCCTGTATCAAGCATTTCCAGTGTTGTGCCATGCCTCTCTCCCAGTAGCCCCAGAAGATAGGGATCTTCCACTTTTATTTTACAGATGCAGACCCGGAGGCATTGAGTAACGAAATGTGTTGGCCAAGTTTGAGTAAGAGATTCTGAATTTAAACCCAGGAAGCCTCTCTTGAGAGCCACTGGACTCAACTAGTAAGAACACCACTTACATTTTATATAAAGCACCTAGTAGACTTCCTGGCAACATTAGGTACTCATTTAATATTTTCATTTATATTCCCCATAAAAATACTGATAGCACTGAAGTGGACATTTGATGTGCTGTTGAATTAAATGCAATTGAGGTTGGAACTCTCACTTTTATCCAAGTTGGAGTAGCTTGCATCAGCCCAACACTCTTGCCAGGAACGACGATAAAGGCGGAATCAACAACAATGATGATGACCAAAGAAACAGCTGTTTGAGGGCACTGGAGAGTGGCCAGGGCAGCTGGGACATGAGGGAGGCACGAGATGAGGGACTGTTGATTTGTTTGCCGTGGGTCACGACGGGTGAAGCTTTTAGCAGTCTGAAGCAACTGGGAGCTGTACCGTATTTTGCCGAATATAGTGAGCTTTTTTTTTTTTGCCCAAATTTTTGAGGGAAAAATAAGGATGCACATTCTACATGGGTAGTACTAATTCGTATCTGTGTAAGTGTTTTTAATTCTATTATGTATGCTCACGCACTAAAAGTGTAACTCTAGAAAGTAATAACGATATCCATATGCAAAACAATACCCTGGAATATGATAGTCAGTTTTGTTTCTAAATATAAATAAGTAAAATGAATTAAAAAGCTAAAATGAAAGATTTTTTTCCCCCTGAAAGTTTGGGCTAAAAACGTGGGTATGCATTATACATGGCAAAATACGGTACTAGAGTTCACGGCTGCTAAATCAGCCAGGACTTGAGGGGCTAAATTCTCTGACCATTCTCGTTCAATGATTTCTTATATCAGGGAATCTGGTTGAATTTGGACTCAAAGCCTCAGCATTGCCCAGTGTGCATCCAGCAAGGCCAATCTGTCGCTGATAAAAGCAACTTAGGGGAGAGATTTTCTTCCCCATCCCTCCCCTCCCACATCCCATCAATCTCTAACTCCTGTTGCTTCAGCCTCTTTAATCTCTCTCTAATCTACTCTTCCTTTCCATCCCCAAAGCCCAAAGTCACAGCCTTGAATTGCTCAGATCTTCATCACCACTCCTCTGGGTTACTAACCAACCTCCCTGCCCTGGGCCCTCCCTGCTGTCATCTGTTCTTTGCACAGATGCTAACCCTGCCTTCCTGAGGCACGCATCCCATCCCCTTGATTGAAAATGTTCCACAACTCCCCACTGTTCTAGTGGCGGGAGGCGAGGAGAAGGCCAACCTCATTAGCATCGTCCAAAAGTCCCTTTGTGCCCTGGCCCCTGCAAACCTTTCTGCCTTCCTTATCTTTTTGTTCCCTACCCTCTGATCTGTCACCTCAACCTACTCCCTCCACACATTTTCACATATCACCCCCTGTTCAGTAAAGAGTCTCACCCTTTACCTTCTGCCTTCACCTGGCCAGTTCCTGTTAGCCGTCCTGCCCAACACATGAGCGGCCCCTTCCCTCCCAGTCACAGCCAGATCACACATTCCTGGGGTATCACAGCACTTTATGTATCCCCATATTACAGCGTTTATCCTGCCACAGCAAGAACTGGACAGCTACTCACTTCTCCACCCCCTTGATCTTGAACTTGCCAGAGGTGGGGCCCTGGTGGTTAGCCTTAACATCTTGAACATATAGCACAGCTATTGCCTGCCACAGCCACTATATTTTGAATGAATAAAAAGGAAAGGGGGATGGAAAGAAATGTATAAAATTGTAAGAACCTCCAGTTGCCAACTTCATTCCAATTCCACACACTGGGGCTGAGGCCAGATGCAACCCAATAGGCAAGACAGTGCCCCTAGGTCTCACGGCTCAGGGAGGATTGTTTACTGTTTACTGTGTTCAGTCAGGACTCTGTGGTCACAAGCCATACAGGCACAGCTCAGACTAGCTTAGAGGATATTAGGGGTGGAGGGTGCATTGGCTCACACACCCCGCCTGCACAGTCAGGGAAGCCTGACACCAGGGACTCCAAGTTCACCTGCAGTGTCACCCTCCCGTGATTCTGCCTTCCAACGTCATTCTCCGAGATCAGTGTCCCCATTTGACACGGAGTTGAGCAATGGTAGCTTCATGCTGACATCTTTACAGCCCACTTTCTAGTTTGGAAAGAAACTTTTCTTCGTCTGCTTTAGTTCTCCAGTTGGGAAGTTCCAGGAGGGACTCAGATGGCCCTGGCTGGGTTCATGTGCCTCCCCACATTGGAATAGTTACTGCTGTTTGGGTTAAAGGACTGGGACTGTCTCCAGACTGGGCCATATACTCATGCTGGTCTGAGAGGGAGGGGGAGTCAGGAAGAGAAGGGCCGCTGTTTCTTTGAATCGTGTGGGTAGAGAAAGACTACGCAGATGAGTAGTTCCCCCGGTTGCTGGGGGCATGAGTGGAGCCGGAAGGGTGAGCCATTTGTGTTCATGAAAAAATGGCTCTAGCGGAGGATTTGGAAAAGTATGAAAGGGAAGTGTATCAAGTTATTGGTGCGTAAAAACAATCCCCAAACTTAGCAGCTCAAGGTAACACGACTTAGTTAGCTCAAAATTCTGCAGGTTGACGATCAGTCTTGGCTCAGTTGGATGGTTTTTGTGGTCTTGGATGGGTGCATTCCTGAACCTATAGTCAGCGGCCAGCCAGTGAGTGGCTCTGCACTTGGGGGCTGACGGGCTCAGCTGGGGTGCCAGGGAGATGGGGCTGTGTATCCCTCACCATCCAGCTGAACAGCCCTCGGGGGTTGTCAGAGTGGCTCAGCATGGTTCCAAGAAAATGAACACAAATGTATGTGCAAGACTTCTTCAGTCCTGGACTCAGAATAAGCACAAGGTGACTTTTGCCATATTCTACTCATCAAAGAAAGGTACAGGACAGCCCAGGTTTGAGGAAAGGGGAAACAGGAGTGAGGAATTATGGCTATTTCTTGAAAACCATCTATTGTAGGAGGAGACTAGCGGGACAGCAAGAGGAAACAGAAGGAAGGGAGAGGTCCACAGCCGGGAGAGGGTGGAGGAATCGGAAGTCATGAACAGCGTTCTGGGATTGCAGGGATCTATAGCCTGGTGGGATCTGAAGGCCAGAGAGTCCAGTTCAGGTGCCGCCGTCTGTCTGGGAACTTGATGGTAGAGGCTGGGGGCAAATGTGCTGTAGCCTCAGCTTTATGGCACTTAGTTCCAATACCCCACCTTTGATTCTCACCAAGTTTTAATCTTAGCTGGCTATCAGCAGTAAGACACCGAGACTGCTTTGGCACAGCATTGCCAGGGATAAGAACAAACCAGAGAAGGCCAGGGGGCATTTCTAAAGCAGCTCTAAGATGGGTTCTCTCCTTCTGTTTATGCGTTTTGCTTTATAAAAGTTAAAAAGATAAAAGGAAGGCAGCCCCTGTGTTCCACTAGGCAAGATGTTAGGGGACTCGGGAGGCGAGTTAGCAGTCGTGTGTTATGATGACAGACAGCGTCGAGTTAAGCTGGCAGAATGGCTCCTCAGGCTCCAGCATGGCGACCGGTAGGTGGGAACTGGCACAGCATCTGAGCGAGCCAAACATTTGTTCCTTGCAGGCAGGTTAGAAGCTGAGTAAGGAGTTTCTGCCTGGGGCAAATGTTCCAGGAACTGCCAAAGGAAGTGGGTGGAGAGGGGAAGATTGAGGACGAGCCCGGGAAAGAGCTCCTGGTTTGGCAACAGAAAAACCTGTATGAGTTGAGTCCTTTCCGCTACTGTGTAGTTGGTGACCTTGGGCAATTCAGCCTCTGACCCACATCCCCACATCTGCACAATAAAGTTAATAATGTCTGCCTCGAAGATTCAAGGAGATCAGCTGATAGTAACGTGAAATGTTTGAACACAAGGCATGGTTTTTGCTGTTTTGAGGAAGTTGAGTTTCATAAGTCAGAGGCAAGAGGCAGAATAAATAACAAAATTTCTGCCCTGAGCTATAAAAATCCCTACTCGCATCACATAGTTCCAAATAAATGAAACTTCTCTAATCAGAAATTTAAAGGCAAAGAGCTCACCTATCAATGCTACCTCCATCAGCAGTTCCAGAGCCCTTTTCCCCCAACATAATTATTCAATACATGTGGCAATGTGGGCTGGGTGGAGACTGAACTGGGACCACTGGACTCACCACCCCAGCCTCGGGTCCCTGGCGCACCCTCCCCATCATGGAGACCCCACAAACAGTGCCCTGGGTGGACGGATCACACAGGAAGGGCCAACAGACATACCTGCCCCCAAACCAACTGCATCAAAAACAAAGTAAACAGCATCCACATTAAAATTACACCTCTTTTAAAAATACAAAATCAGGAAATACAGCAAGTACAGCTACACTTAAGAACCGTTTCTCTGTCTTTGCCATCAAAGTCAAGGTGCCGTCAGCACCCAGGGCAGACATTTTGCAGCAATGCAGCCTGTGGGGCCAGGGAGAGACAGGAGCTGGGGGGAAGGGCCATAAAATGGGACCAGATAGTTTGGGCACGGCAGTGAGAGAAAGGGACAAAACCAGTGAGGCGGCCAGCAGGGCACGTGGGGTGGGGCGCAGAGAAGGGTGAGCTCCAGGCAGGATTGGGCATTGTCTTTTTTCCTTCTCATCATCATTTCCCGAGTGCCTTGCAAAATGCTGGCACATAATATCTGCTCCACAAATATTTTCTGAATGAATAAAAAGTGAACAAAGGAGCTGATCACCAATCAGGTGACATCCCAAATATCAAGGAATAGAAATTAAAACAATACACTTTTGATGGCTATTTCCCCCCCTAGACCTAATATAGCAGCTAATATGTGGCAACATTTCCTCAAAAGAAGAGGAAATGGGGCCTCCCACTCCTCTTCCTGGGGCTGCATGTCTCTCCCTCTCACTCATCTGGGACTGTGTCACATGCCACTGGTCCGCAGTTCCTAATGCCACTTCCCCAAGACTGTCTGGAGCCTGTGTCTGTGGCTGTGACCGTGGCAGCAGCAGCTTCCCTGGTCTGAGCTCAGAGCAGCGGGAGGGCTGGCTGGCCTGCTGGGTGTGGTGAGGGTATTCAGGGCAGGGCGGCCACCATGTGAGTGAGCAAGATCATTAAGCTTTGAGTTTTGGATATTCATTTATTAATTTTGGTTCTGTTTGCTTCTTTGCTTGAGTTGTTTATAAAGCTCCTACTATTTTTCAGGGTCTGTCCTGGGCTCTGAAGATAACAAATAATGTTAACACACACACATGCACACACAAATGAGGACCATATACTGATGTGGAGGCCAATTCAAGAATTTTAAAAATAACAAATACATACCATGTTATGAAATGAGTGCTCTGGAGGAAAATGAAACGAGATAAGGCGAATGGGGAGATAGAGAGGGAGCTAGCTACACGGAGGACGACAGCTTGGGGGAGCTGACATCACACAGGCACCCGATGGGCATCTTCCACAAGGAGAGGAAGAGAAAGGACTGAGTTACTCCTGAGTACTTCCTCCTTCCCAAGTCACCACAGGAAAAACACTCAACTTCCACAGAGACAGAAACATACACAGTGACAGGTGAGGGGTGTTACACTAATTTTGTCCCTCCGCATTGAAGGGAACAACAGGATCAGGAAAGAGATGTTCCATCCTTACAAATAAATGAGAGGAGCCACACTGCAGAGTGTTTGACTGGTAGCAGACACTCAACAATAATAATAACAGCAAAAACAACAGCAGCGATAATCAACATCACTGAGTGTGCAACATGTTGCAGATACGCAACTTGGCACTTGGTGTATGCACCCCCACTTAATCTCCACCACAGCCCAAGGTGGCAATCAGATTATTAGGTGGAGCCAAATAAAACCTCCAATATTTTACTGCTGAATCTAACGAGACCCCCATATCACCGATTAAAAAATAACTTGGGCCATCATTATTGCTGCTGTTGCTGCAATGTACACTGTCAGTTCTGGACTCACTGAAGCCCATCCATAGAAGACAGGCACCGTGGCTTCTCGCTCCTTTAACAAGGCTGAATGGGCACTGGGTCATCCTCCCCGTCCTGCAGCAATTCTCCTAGTGCCCTGGAGCATGTTCCAAAATACTGGGGGCTTGTTTTGTGCTCATCCTGGGACCCACCCTCATCAATGTTTCATCAATAATTTGGGGGATGAGTTGGCGCACCGAGGAAGAGGGCAGATGACCGATGTTGAGAATTAGATACGTGTGATCCAAAAAATCAGATTTAGGGGTTCCATCAAAGTGACCAAAGCCAGTTAGATTATATGCACCAGGATTAAACTCATGCATGCATGCATTCTTTTACTCAAAAAGTATTTATCAGTGGTCTGCCCTACCTCAGGCCCCGTGCTAAATGCTGGACCTTCAGAGGTGAGCAAGGGAGACAAGGCGCCTCCAGCTGCCCTGCTGAGCACAGCACCTAGTTCTGCAGGCCAACCATACATAACCCGGCACACCAATGAGATGGCTACCGACTGCAACAGGCGCTACGAAGCAGGATGGAATGGAGTGTAGCGGTGGAGGGGGCTCTTCAGAGGCTTTGGATTTAGAGTTTTGGCAGGACCTGCATCATGAGGAGCCATCATGAGAATCTGTGAGAGTGGGGAGAGCCTTCCTGGCCAAGGCAGTGCGTGGTTCCAAGTTCCCGAGAGGGGAATGGTCTCGGTGAGTTGCAGGAACTAGGGACCAGAGGGACCGGAGTGAGAGAAGTGAGAAGAGTGGCAGGAAATGAGACGTACGCGGAACCAGGTTGCATAGGGCCTTGGTGAGGAAAATGAATTTTATTCCTTATGACTAAATGTGTACTGATCCCCTCAGGCTCAAAAATTACCTGCTTAAATACTGGATGAGGGAGATTGGGAGAGACCGTGAACTTCCTTAATGACTTACAATCACACCATGAGTCAGCACAGCGACAGCAGGCTGCGTCTGCGGCGAGCTGAGGCAGATGGGCACTGCTTTCATGAACGGTGCCACCCCTTCTGAAGGAGGTGAGCGCCCTGGTGCCTCTGGGGTGCTCGGGGCACAGCGGTGGCCCTGTGTTCAGACCTGAGCACTGCACTTTCCAAACAGCCTCGGCAAACTGAAGCGAGTCTAGAAGACGAAAGCAGAGTCCCAGGGGTAGGCGAACAAGGCGAAGTGCAGAACCATGGAGGTGGACGGCCCGCACCACTGCGGCTGGAGAACAGGGCACTTGCAACAACCCAGGAAACGGGTCATACTTGAAACTCGGTATCTCACAGAATCTGTCCAACACTCCTCGCGAGGTGCAGGCCTGTCCTCGCTTATACGCCTCACAGAAGGAAACCAGCTCTGAGGAAGATCCTTCCCTGAGATTTCATAACTGGTCAGGGACAAGGTGGAATCTAAACCCAGGGCCAAGCTGTCTTCTTCCCATTACGTCACACTACCTTCAAGGGAAAGAGAGTCACCTACTCCATGACAGAGTAGATGATTTTCGCCCACAGGACAGAGAGGGGCGGAAGTTACACGGAGGCCTGGCCTCCACAGGAGGAGGTGCTTCCTGGGAACCTGCGTGCTATGCCATGGCGGCGGGGGGATCCTTTGCAGAGGAAGCTGTGGTGTGATCCCCCTGTGCGGGGAGGATGAACTTGGGCTCTGAAGATCCTTTCAGCATTCGCACAATTCTCTGCTTGTATCCCTAGAAGAGTTTCCACCTATGCAGAATTAGTATGCTCAAAATTCTATGAGAGGCATACCAATGGAAGAGACGTGTCCAGGAATAAACCTGTATATCTATGGTCTATTGACTTTTGACAAGGGTGTCAAAGAAAGGGAAAGCATGATAGAATTCCTTACCTTGTCTCTGGCCAACTCTGGGAAATGAGCCTCCCACTGCCTCGTCCCTCATAGCTCTGCCCAAGGTTATCTAAGGCAAAGTGGAACAAGTCCATGAGGTCTGATTTGACTCCTGGCTCTGTTCCCCTCTTGGATAACGAGTCTGTCCTATCTCGAGATGCTGGCTCAAAGATACCACAAAAACCCTTCTTCAGACTAGACTCAAATCCATTTCACAAATCCATCTGGCCTAGATATGAAATTGATATCCCTTTAGAACTAAGTTCTGTGCTAGGAGAGAGGTCAAGAGAGTGGAATTTTCCTCTCTTCTTTAAGAACTGATCATCTAAAATTAGGAGGAAAATCCCCACACACAGATTGACATAGGCATGACCACAGCTCATGCAGGTGTGCTACATCACTCGTGTTCACAGCACCTATGAAATTAGCAAGTACATCTGCACAACTTACATTCCCCGCATGAGCAAACACATACATGAAATCACAGCACATGACACACACCCATCCACATCTTTCTGCACGCCCCAAATCTCCCATCTCCTGCACAATTGCAAAAACTCAATGCATACACCCTTTCAACTCCACACACACACAAATGCATGCACACACATGGACACACAACTTCTACGGACAAATGCTACCATTAGGAAGCTATTCCCAGACTGCCTGATTTTTCTTCAGGTTTAGAGTCAGAAAGAGTCTTGTTCCTCCTTCCCCAAGCCCCTTACCCATGGGAGCATATGGGAAAACTGCTTGCGCCTGTCAGAGGCAACATGCTCCCTGCTTCCACACAACCCCATCTATAAATAAATGTGACACCACATTTTCCAGCCCCCTAGGACTGAGGATTACTTAGGAGTGTGGGTTGGTAGTAATCTCTAGATAAACAATTACTCACATCTCTCAAATTGGAAACCAGGAGATCTTGGCCAGCTGGAAAAGTATGAAAAGGCCTCCCCTGTACCTTGAGCAAAATGAAGTCTCTTCAAATACCCTTTAGCAGAAAAGCAGGAGATAAGAAGCAAATGAAAGGCTCCTAATCTCTCATGTCTTTCATAAGAACAATGTCTTTTTCTTTTTTTTTTTTTTCACTTTTTTCATTCCACAGCAATTGCCAGTGGGATTTTAAAGCAGTCTAAAAGCTCGTGCAAAAGGGGAGAAGTAAAATTACAGCCACAGAGATTCCAGCCTTAAGACCTGGTTTTCTTCTACTCCCCAAGACTCAGTTTCCCCACCCATGGAATAACAGGGCTCTGTGCTATGTCTAATATCCTATGCAAGCCTGTTTCATGTCATAATAAATACCAGATGGGCCTGGGTTCAAATTCTAGCTAGGTTTATTTCACTAAATTCCAGATATCTCTTCTTAAAAGGAGAACTAACTCCTGCCTCAGAGGATTAATGGAGCATTCTATGACATAATGATTGTGGAAATGCTCTGTAAAACATACAGAACCTAAATTACTGGCTCTTGGTTGACTTGGGTAAGTATCTAGGTGAATCAGTTGTTAACATTTGAAAACTGTGGAAAATAAACATATATGAAGTGCAGTATGTGGCATAGAAAAAAGTGTTTAATTATGTGAATTCTATTACAGCAAGATTGGGGCCTTATTGTATGCTATCTAGTATTTTCATGGCCTCTTCATCTTTCGTAGGGTCTTACACTGTATCTGCATATATACTGTAAGGTATTGGGTAGCAAGGACTATTCCTTGTCTTGCAATTCAGTGCAATATACAAAACTAGGGGTCATGAGGTCAGAGATATAGTCCTGGCTTGGCACCTACATGCTGGATAATTCTAGGGAGTCATCATCAGGACACATAGGTTCTCATTTTTCTAATTTATACAACATAGGTGCTATTAATCCATTAATAGGAGGGCCAAATGAGATAACCAATGTGAAAGCACTTTGAAAAGTATTCGGTTATTAATCAGGTCTTTGTCTGGGTCAGCATATATTGCCTAAATAGATACTCAGCCAAGGGGCTTGGCTAGTTGTTAGAAATCTCTCAACCATGACCTCTTGGTCAATGGATCATCTAGACCAGGAGTTGGCAAGCTTTTTGTATAAAACGCCAGCTAATAAATATTTCACGCTCACTCACCTCAGTGTCTCTCAGTGAAAAGGCAGGGGTGGGGGCGGGGGTGGCGGTTGCTGTTGTGATTACTCAACCCTGGTGTGGTAGCACAAAGAAGCCACAGACAATATAGAAAATAAATGGAAGTAGCTGTGTTCCAATGTAACATTATTTATAAAGGGGGAGATAGGACTTTTGGCCCAGATGAAATGACATAGGCCTGATTTTCCATGCTCCTCCCCATAAAGCACAATTATAAACCCTGTGAAAAAATGACACAAGAGACGAGCGAAAGAGAACCCTGACCAACAGTCAGTGAGAAGAAGGTGGGCAGGTCTGGGACCCCAGGCCTGCAGGGACAGAGTGTGGCTGGGCAGCTCATGCCACCTCCGCAACAGAAGAAGGCCACCCAGACACAATGACAGAAGGCATCGCGCACACATTCATTCCTCCACCAGATCCGAAGTACTCTCCTTCCTTACTGGGCCAGAGACTCCCCTTTTCTGCTGAGACATAAGAAGATGAGCAGGCAGAAATGACAGGGAACACTCAGTAATAGGAAGCATGCTGTCCAGAAAGCCTCTTTGTACTCTACTCACCTGCCTGGGAACACCTGGGCAACCAAGGGTCACCAGTAGGAAAAACCCCCAATGGCCCTCCCTCTCAACAGGACTCCTAGTATCCTCTCCCCAGTGCTGGCGAAATCCCTGCCACCCCATTAGGCAGTTCCCAATTGGGAACTCCAGTAGCACTGGATAAACCAGGCAGACCAAAAACAACACTGCAAAATCTCAAAAAACTATACTTCCTTTGGAACTGTAGCCCACAAAAGCAGGCCAAGACCCACATGCCAAACCAAAACAAAGTGAGTGCTTGCTAAAATGAACGATGTAAATGAGACCCAGTGTCTCACAACTAATAGATATGATGGATACAATCTGAAAAGCCACCCATCACACCAGGAACCAAGCAAACCACAACTTGAAGAGAAAAGACAGTCACTAGAGGCCAACACTGATTTGAGTCCAGTATGGGACAAAGGTTTTTAAAGCAGCTATCACAGAAACACTTTGACAATCGTTTATAAATTGTCTTGAAACAATTTTTGAAATTTCAGCAAATAAACAGAAGTTATTTAAAAAGAATCAAATGGAAATTATAGAACTGAGAAATGCAATAACGGAAAAAATTTAAAAACCCCGCAGGACAGAATCAATAATAAGAGTGGAGATGTTAGAGGGCAGAAGCAATAAACTCAAGAACGGAGCAACGGAATTCACCCGATTCGAACAGCAGAGATACAACGAACGAGAAAGTTTAAAAAGAAGGTCTGTGGGACAACAACAAAGCCGCAGCACTCATACCTCAGCTGTAGAAAGAAAGAAAAGGAAGAATGGCACTGAAACATATTTGAAGAAATAATGATGGTAAATTTCATAGATTTGGCAGAAGACACAAACCTATGAATCCAGCAGACTGCGATTACTCCCAGTAGAGTAAACCCAAAGAAACCCACACCAAAATATGTCACAATTAAAAATTTAAAAACTAGTGTCAAAGAAAAAAATCTTGAAAGCAGCCGGAGAGAAATGCTGCATTACCTCTAGTGGAATTCAAATAAAAGAGAATTTCTCATGTGAAACCATGCAAGACGAAGACAGTAGCTAGTTCTATATCCAGTGAAACTGCCCTCCATGAATTAAAGGGAAATAAAATTATAAATAAATTAAAATAATTTGTCTCTAGCAGACTCACCTTCAAAGGCAGTTCTTCAAACAGAAAGGAAAAGAAAAAAGAAGGAATATTGGAGTAACAGGAGGAAAGATGAAAGAAAAGTATTAGAAATAGCGATACATAAATAGGGGTACTTTTCTTCATGAGTTTTATAAAACATATTTAATGACTGCAACAAAATTATAACACCATCTGATACTTAAGAGAAAATATTTAAAAGTGAGCAAGGAAAGGGGTCTTAAATCCAATGAGGATATAGCAAAGTCAATTTTAAAAATACATAACTGTGGTTCCTCCTCCTTTGTTCTTTCTCAAGTTATTTGGGGTCATCTATGGTTCAATATTAATTTTTGAAATGTTTGTTCCATGTCTGTGAAATACATCATTGGTATTTTAGTAGGGATTGAACTGAATCTGTAGATTGCTTTGGGTAATATGGGCATTTTGATTATGTTAATTCTTCCAGTCACTGAACACGGTATATGCTTCCATTTATTTGTGTCTTCCTTAATTTCTTTCATCAGTGCTGTATAGTTTTCTGAGTATAGGTATTTTACCTCCTTTGTAAGGTTTATTCCTAGGTACTTTATTTTTCTTGTTACTATAGCAAATGGGATTTTTCTTCCTGATTTCCAATTCTGATATTTCACTATTGGTGTATAAAAATGCTTAATTTCTGAATGTTGATTTTGAACCCTACTGTTTTGCCAGATTCACTTATTAGGTCAGACAAGGGTTTGGTCTCCAAAATATATAAAGAACTCACATGGAAGACAAACAGCCCAATTAAAAAATGGGCAAAGGGCCTGAGCAGACAGTTCTCCAAGGAGGACATACAGGGGGCCCAGCATCACTAGTTGTCAGAGATATAAAAATTAAAACCACAATGGGAGACCACTTCACACTGGTCAGAATGGCCATCATAAACAAATCAACAAACAATAAGTGCTGGTGAGGACGTGGAAAAGGGAACCGTAGTGCACTGTTGGTGGGCATGCAGACTGGTGTGGCCTCTGTGGAAAACAGTATGGAATTTCCTCAGAAAGCTAAAAATGGAACTGTCTTTTGACCCAGAAATACCACTGTTGGGATTATACCCTAAGAATCCTGAAACACTAATTCAAAAGAACCTATGCACCCCAATGTTCATAGCAGCACAATTTATAATAGCCAAGTGCTGGAAGCAACCTAAGAGCCCACCAATAAATGAATGTGTAAAAAAATACTATGGTACATTTACACAATGGAATGCTATGCAGCAGAAAGAAAGAAGGGGCTCCTACCCTTCGCAACAGCATAGATGGAACTAGAGAGCATTATGCTGAGTGAAATCAGTGAGGCAGTGAAAGACAAATACCATATGATCTCATCTACAAATGGAACCTAATCAACAAAATAAACAAGCAAGAAAAATATAACCAGACACTGAAATAAAGAACAAACTGACAGTAACCAGAGGGGAGGGGGTGGAGCAATAATGGGGAAATAGAGGAAGGGCCTCAAGGAACATGTATGAAGGACACATGGACAAAGCCAAAGGGAGTAGGTCTGAGGGTGGAAGGCAGGGATGGGTGGGGCAGGGAGGGTGTGGTGGGGAGGAAACTGAGACAATTATACTTGAACAACAATAAAAAATAAATTAAAAAATAAAAATAAAAAAATACATAGAACTGGGTGAAAATGAAAACACAACATGATCACTCTGTACGGGATGTAGCTAAGACGTTATGAGAGGGAGATTAACATCCTAAATGTTTACATTAGAACTGGGAAAGGTTCCAAGTAAATAACCTAAATTCCAATCTCAAAAAATGTAGAAAAAGATGAGTAAAATAAGCTCAAGACAAGCAAAAGTTAAGGATTAATAAAGATAAAAACAGAATTTAATAAAATTAAAAGTAAGAAAATAGTAGAAAATCAATGAAACAAAAAGTTGTTTCCAAAAAAAGAAAATAACATCTGTAAACCTCCAGGGAGAGTGACGAGAGAGAGAGAGACAGAGACAGAGAGAGACAGAGAGAGGGAATGAAAGATAAAATGGGATATCATTGCAGGTCCTGAAGCCATCAAAAGGATAATAAAGAAATACTGCAAACAACTTTATGCTCATAAATATGACAACTTAGAAGAAATGAACAAATTCTTCAAAAACCACAAAGTACCAAAACACATCCAAAGTGAAATTGCAATCAGAATAGCTCCACAATTATTAAAGAAATGGAATTTATAATTAAAAACTCCTACAAAACAAATATGCAGAACCAGATGGTTTCATTGAAGAATACTACCAAACCTTTAAATATGAATTCACATTAATTTTACATAATGCTTTCCAAAAAAAAAACAGAAGATAAGAGAATACTCACCAATTCATTTTATGAGGCATTACCCTGACCCTAAAACCATACAGAAATAGTACAAGGAAAAAAAACTATAGGCCAAGGTCTCAAATGAGCACAGACACAAAAACCCTCCACAGAGGCAGAATGAACCTTGACCTCAGTCTTACACCATATATAAAAACAACTCAAAATGAATCATGGACTCAAATGTAAATTGTAAACCTATAAAACTTTTAGAGAAGACACAGGAGAAATCTGTGGTATTTAAGGTGAGGCAAAGAATTCTTAGATATGATACCGAAAGCACAGCCCATAAATGGAAAAAAATTGGTAAAGTGAATTCAATTAAAATTAAAAGAAAACTTTTGCTGGGTGAGATCCCATGTGAGGAGGATAAAAAGACAAGTTAGAGAATGGGAGAAAATAGTTGTAAGCCATATATCTGACAAAGCACAAGTTGGATATAGAAAGAATTCTCAAAACAAGACAGTAAAAAAAGTTCAATAAAAAAGGGAGGCAAGTACATAAACAGACACTTCACTGAAGAGAATATTCAGATGAAAAATAAGTATATGAAAAGGTCTTTGACATCATTACTCATTAGGAAATGTAAAGTCATGATGAGCTATCACAAAGGCTATGACAAAAGACAGTGACGACACCAAATGCTGGCGTGGACGCAGAGACACTGGGTCACTGCGATACTGTTGGAGGGTCACTCTCAAAGTGCAATGGTGCAATGGTAGCGCCACTCTCAAAGACAAATTTTCAGTTTCTTATGAAGTTAAAGATTCAATTACCATAGCACCCAGTAATTTTACTCTTGTGCATTTATACCAGAAAAAAAGAGAAAACTTCTGTTCATATAAAGACCCGTACATGAATGTTTATAGGAACTTTATATGTAATAGCAAAAATCTGGAATCATTTCAGATGTCCTTCAACAGTGAATGGTTAAGCAACTCTGATATATATCAGGAATACTACTCAGAAAAAAAAGAGTAAATTATTGGTACACAAAATAACCTGGATGAATTTCCAAGCAATTCATTCTGGAGAAAATAATATTTTAAAAGCCAGTCCCAAAAGGTTATATTCAGTATGATTCCATTTCTGTAACATTTTGACATGACAATATCATAGAAATGCAGGCTAGATTAATGGTTCTTAGTGGTTAACACCACCAGATCAGAAGGCAGGTAGATGCGGTCATGCAAGGGAAACATGAGGGACCCTTGTGGCGTTGAAGCTGTTTATTATCTTGACAACTGTGGTGGTTGATATGCAAACCTTCGCAAGAGATAAAATTATACAGCACATAGTAAACACACAAAAGTAAGCACAAGTAGAACTGAAAAAAATCTGAATAAGATCAGTGGGTTGTAGTGATGTCAATTTCCTGGTTATGGAATTATACTACAGTCTGGCAAAATGGTATCATTAGAGAAAACAGCAAATTGTACAAGGTTCACTGTATTATTTCTTACAACTGTATGCAAGTCTACGAACTAGCTTAGATGGAGGCGCAGGTAGATACGCTTTGTTTCCTCACACAACCAAAAGAAGGATAACAACCAAATGAAAAACAAAAATAACCAGAAATGCCAGAAAATCAAACTGTATGGAAGTCCAACAACCAAGGGGTTAAAGCAGACACATTCATCCAGACTGGTAGGAGGGGCAGAGACGGGCAGCCTGGGTGGCAAGGACGTGCAACAAGCCTGTGGCTGGTGGACGGGGCAGTCCCACATTCACATGTGAAAAAACTAGGAGGAACAACTGGGGACTACACAAGCCAGGGTTCCAGTGTGGGGAAACTAAAGCCTCAGAACCTCTGGCTATAAAAACCAGTGGGGGTTGTGACAGTGGGAGAAATTCCCAGTCTCACAGGTGAGTCCATTGGAGGGGCCGACGGGATCCCAGGATATACACAAACCCACCCACCCAGGAATCAGCACCTCAAAGGGCACAATCCGCTTATGAGAAGCAAGGGAGGTGACTGAAAGCAGGGAAAGAGCAGAGCAAGTGGCACTGTTCGCTCTCTGACACTCCTCCACATACAGCACCACAACACAGCCACATGGGTTGCCCTGGGCTGGCGAATACCTAAAGCTCTGCCTCTTACAGGGGCACTGAGACAAAGAAATCTGGCCCAAATGAAAGAACAGATCAAAATTCCAGAAAAAGAACTAAGTGACAAGGAGATACTCAACCATCAGATGCCAAGTTCAAAATACTGGTAATCAGGATGCTCAGAGAAATGATTGAGTGCAGTCACAAAACAAAGGAAGAAGTGAAAGTCACATAAAGTGAAATAAAGAAAAATATACAGGGAACCAACAGTGAAGGGAAGGAAACCAGGCCTCAAATCAAAGATCAAAGGAAGGAATAAACATTCAACTAGAAGTGAATAAAGAAACAAGAATTCAAAAAAAGAAGAGGCTTGGGAACCTCTGGGACAACTTCAAACATTCTATATCACAATCATAGGGCTGCCAGAAGGAGAAGAGGAAGAGCAAGAAATTGAAAATTTATTTGAACAAATAATGAAGGAGAACTTCCCCAGTCTGGCAAAGGAAATAGACAATGCAAGTCCAGGAAGTTCAGAGAGTACCAAGGGACTTGGATCCAAGGAGAAACACACCAAGACACATCATAATTAAATGACCCAAGATTAAAGGAGAGAACCTTAAATGCAGCAAGAGAAAAAGAGAGAGTCACCTACAAAGGAGTTCCCATAAGACTATCAGCTGATTTCTCAAAAGAAACCTTACAGGCAAGAAGGGGCTGGAAAAAACTATTCAAAGCCATGAAAGGCAAGGACCCACACCCAGGATTACCCTATCCAGCAAAGCTATTTAGAAGGGAAGAGCAGATAAAGTGCTTCCCACATAAGGTCAAGTTAAAGGAGTTCATCATCACCAAGCTCTTATCATATGAACTGTTTAAAGGGACTTACCTAAGAAAAAGAAGAAGATTAAAACTATGAACGGTAAAATGACAACAAACTCACAATTATCACCAACTGACTCTAATGACAAAAACAAAAAAACTAGTAAAAAAACTAGGACAGGAACAGATTCACAGAAATGGAGATCACATGGAGGGTTATCGATGGGGAAGGAAAGGGGGGGAATGGGGGGGAAAGGTACAGGCAATGAGAAACATAATTGGTAGGCACAAAATAGACAGGGGGAAGTTAAGAATAGTATGGGAAATAGGATCAACGGTGGGGAGTGAGGATGGCTGGGCTATGGGGGAGTGATGGGGAGAAAATGGAGACAGCTGTACTTGAACAACAATAAATTTTTTTTTTTAAAAAAAGAATAGTATAGGAAATGGAGAAGCCAAAGAACTTATATGCATGACCCATGGACATGAACTAAGGTGGGGGGATTGCTGGAGGGAAGGGGGGTTCAGGGCAGAGGGGGAGAAAGGGAAGAAAAAATGAGACAACTGTAATAGCATAATCAATAAAATATACTTAAAGAAAGAAACATTTAAACTTTTTTTAAGAAAAGAAGGAAAAAACCCAGGTAGTGGGCTACATTTGGTCTGTAAGCCAACGTTTGTTGACCCCTAATCTAGAACATTCTCAACCCTGGAAGCACATTAAAAATCACCTGGCAAGTTTCAAAACTAAAGATGACTGGGTTATACCCCAGAGGTTTTGATTTGTTTTGGTCTGGGGCCCAGGCATGCATAATCTCTGAAAGGTTCCCAGTGGATTCTAGTTCAGTGGTCACCCCAGTGACCACTGACCACTTCTACATAAAATGTCCATCATTTCTGTCTTCTTTCATCCCCCTTATCCCACATTCAATCAGACACCAAAACCTAGAAATATACCCACAAAAAACTTTTAAACATTTCTCTTTAATCAAGAATATCATGCCCTGGCTGGCGTAGCTCAGTGGATTGAGCGCGGGCTGCGAACCAAAGTGTCGCAGGTTCGATTCCCAATCAGGGCACATGCCTGGGTTGCAGGCCACGGTCCCCAGCAACCGCACACTGATGTTTCTCTCTCTCTCTCTTTCTCCCTCCCTTCCCTCTCTAGAAATAAATAAATAATTAATTAAAAAATATATATCATACTTTAATTCTGTCCTTCATCACCCATCACCTGAACCAAAAAACAGACTCCAGGCTGCACGGGTCACCTCTTGTACTTCCTTCCCTTAGAAAACTAGCTCTGATGGTATTTCTGAACTGCAAATCTGATTGTGTCACTCCTTGGAATAAAGGTCTTTGTAAATTCTACTTTGAAAGGGTACATCTCTGCCCTTGCATTTGGCACACGTCACCTAGTGCCCACCTACTGCTCCATCCCCATCTCATCATATACCTGTGTCCCACCCATGCAACCCTTCGATTCTCACTTTTCCCCGTGCACCCCTGGGTGCTCCATACCTCTGCACATGCTAGATCTGAAGTCGACTTCTTAAACCTTCTTCACTGGAAAAACTCCTGCTTTTCTTTCAAGACTCGACCCTCCCCACGGAACCTCATCCAGGAGGCTCTTCACATCTCTGTGCTGTGTTCCAGAGCACTTGGCTCATTCCACCTTTCCGTGTCCACCCCAT